>CABHPP010119924.1:2801-42962 GCA_902168425.1 Peromyscus attwateri | reverse complement strand
AGCATTGAGAAAATTCAAAGTTAATAAAGCATTATGCAATCTATTTCTAGGAGTCATTGTTACCTGTTGCTGTTTATTTAGCATATCCTTTAAAGTTCGATTGGATCTTTCTATGACTGCTTGGCCTGTGGGATTGTGTGGTATACCTGTAACATGCTTTATATTGTAATAAGCAAAGAATTGTCTCATTTTATTGGAGACATATGCTGGGGCATTGTCTGTCTTAATTTGTACAGGTATTCCCATGATGGCCATAACTTCTAATAGGTGTGTAATCACAGAATCAGCCTTTTCAGAACTCATAGGAGTTGCCCACTGAAATCCTGAATAGGTGTCAATGGTATGATGTACATACTTTAATCTTCCAAATTCTGCAAAATGAAACACATCCATCTGCCAAATTTCATTTCTTTGTATACCTTTTGGATTGCTCCCTGCAGGTAATGGAGTTTGGTTATAGATGGAACAAGTAGGACATTTTTTCACAATATTCTTGGCCTGTTGCCAAGTGATGGAGAAATCCTTCTTCAAGCCTTTGGTATTTACATGGTGTTTCTTATGAAATTCTGAGGCTTCTAGCACATTACCTATTAGTAACTGATCAATCTCATCATTGCCTTGTGCTAGAGGTCCCGGCAGACCTGTATGAGATCTGATATGTGTTATATATATAGGATGTTCCCTTTTTCTGATGATTTCCTGCAATTGTATGAATAATTACGTTAATTCTGTATTATCAGGAATAAATTCAGCAGTTTCAATATGTAAAACAACTCTCTCTGCATATTGAGAGTCAGTGACTATATTGAGGGGTTCTGTGAAGTCCATCAGTACCATAAGAATGGCATACAGTTCTGCCTTTTGTACAGAGCTGTATGGACTTTGTACCACTTTACTTAAGTCTCCTGATTTATATCCTGCTTTCCCTGATTTATTTGCATCAGTATAGAATGTGAGGACTCCAGAAATTGGTTTTTGTCGTACAATGTGAGGAAGGACCCATTCAGTCTTCTTTATGAATTCTATTCTCTTGCTTTTGGGATAGTGGTTGTTAATCTTTCCCAAAAAGTTACTGCAGGCTCTCTGCCAGTATTCATTATCTTTCCATAGTGATGAAATTTCCTCATTAGTTAAAGGTACTACAATTTCTGCTGGGTCCATTCCTGTCAACTGGCGAAGTCTTAATTTACCTTTTTGAATCAAGTCAGAGATCTTTTCTATATAAGTCTTTAATTTCTTATTTGGTTTACGTGGTAAGAATATCCATTCCAATATAATATCTTCCCTCTGCATCAAAATACCTGTTGGGGAATGTCTGGAGGGGAATATGACAAGAATGCATTTAAGTTCTGGATCCACACGATCCACATGTGCTTCTCGAATTGTCTTTTCTACTAGAGCCAATTCTTTCTCAGCTTCGGCTGATAATTCTCTTGGACTATTTAATTCTTTGTCCCCTTCTAGAGTATTAGCCAAATTTTGTAGTCCATCTTTGGGTATTCCCATGATACCCAGTAAGTTGGAAATGCTTCCTAATAACTTTTGAAAATCATTAAGAGTCTTCAATCGATCTCTCCTTAGTTGTACCTTTTGGGGTCTAATTTTCTGTAGCTCTATCTTATATCCTAAGTAATTAATAGAATCTCCTCTTTGTATTTTTTCAGGAGCAATTTGCAGTCCCCAACGAGGCAAAACTTTTTTTACTTCTTCAAACATGCTTTCTAATGTATCTAACTTTGGATCAGCTAATAGGATATCATCCATATAGTGATAAATTATGGATTGTGGAAACTTTACACGAATTATCTCCAATGGTTTCTGCACAAAGTATTGGCACAAAGTAGGGCTGTTTAACATTCCCTGTGGGAGGACCTTCCATTGATATCTCTTGACTGGCTGAGAATTGTTATAATTAGGCACTGTGAAGGCAAATTTTTCTCTATCATTTTCTTGTAAGGGTATAGTAAAGAAGCAGTCTTTTAAGTCAATAACTATTATAGGCCATTCTTTGGGTAGCAAAGATGGCAAGGGCATCCCAGTCTGTAGGGAGCCCATTGGCTGAATTACTTTATTAATAGCTCTCAGATCTGTCAGCATCCTCCAATTACCAGACTTTTTTTTAATAACAAATACAGGAGAATTCCAAGGGCTGGTAGATTCTTCAATGTGTTGAGCATTTAACTGCTCTTGAACCAGCTGTTCTAAAGCTTGTAGCTTCTCTTTTGTCAAAGGCCATTGTCCAACCCAGACAGGTTTATTAGTTAGCCATTTTAAAGGTAAGGCAGTTGGTACTTCTGAGAGTTCAGCAGCAGTTGTGCTCTGTTTGTATACAGCCTGAATGATTGGTGACTGTTTTTTATAGCATGTTATGATATTATTCCTAGAAACATGCATTGGTCTGTATTCCTTTTCTGAGAGCGTAGGAATTTTAATCTGGGTATTCCACTGTTGTAACAGATCACGGCCCCAAAGATTTACTGCTACATTTGCTACATATGGCTTCAGCCTTCCTCTCTGTCCTTCTGGCCCTATGCATTCAACCCATCTCGAACTCTGTTTTATCTGAGATAGGGTGCCAATCCCTAAAAGCTGGACATCTACCTCTTGAAGAGGCCAATTTGGATGCCATGATTTTGGTGTAATTATAGTCACATCTGCACCTGTGTCTACCAGGCCCTCCAGAACCAGGCCATTAATTCGAATTCTAAGCTTTGGTCTTTGTTCATTTATGGAAGTCTGCCAAAATATTTGTTTTATACTGTTCTTTGTAAACTGTGATCCATCTATCAGAGCTGTTTTATCATCCATAGCAGTATCTGTTTTCACATTAGGCATTGGTTTATTCAGTTGTCCTGGAGAGGAATTTCTTCTACAGTGGCTGGGAATGTTTGTACTACGTTTGATTTGGGGGCCTTCAAGAGGCCCCCTGAGGCGTTTCCCGCCAGTAAAGGGTTGCCTCGTATATCTATTTTTGATCTGCACTCACTGGTCCAATATCGGCCTTTGCCACACCTTCTACATAATCCAGGAGGTGGTTGGGGTCTCCTGTTTAGATTATTTCTGAAAGGAGTATTACTTCTAGGAGTACCCCATGTACAATTTTTACTTATATGACCTGGTGTACCACATTTAAAACATTTGGTACCACGGGGCCTTCTTTCACCTCTGGGATTTGTCTCTCCTATCCAAGCCTCATTACTGTAGTTAAGAGACTCAACACCATTAGTATGTTGAATCCATTCTTCCAAAGGAGCGGATCTGATCTTTAATGGTGTAAGTATTCTTCTGCATTCTGCATTAGCATTATCGAACGCCAAGGACTCAGTTAATACTTTTCTTAATTCTTTATCTGATACAGCTTTTGTTATAGCTGTGTTCAGCCTTTGTAAGAAATCAGTGAAGGGTTCGTGTGGTCCCTGAAATATCTTTGTGTATACCTCAGTTGGTTTTCCAGGTTCTGGAATTTTTTCCCAAGCATTTAGAGCTGCTGTACGGCATAGGGATATTGTATGCTCATCATAAGTGGCTTGTACCTTCCTGTCAGCGAAACCTCCCTCACCAAGTATTTGATCTTGGGAGATCACAAAACCTCTAAGTTTACCTTGTTGTTCTAAATTTTTTGCCTCTTCTCTCAACCAGCTTTTCCATTGTAACTGCTGGCTATATTCTAGAACAGCTGAAATTAACTGATGCCAGTCATCTGGAATGATTCTATGTGAGGTAGACCATGAATTTAACATCTGTTTTACATATGTGGAGTGTATCCCATATGTAACTACTGCTTCCTTTATATTTTTAAAGTCCCTTGTTGAAATTGGTTGTAATGTATATGTAGTATATGGCTCGGGGTGTGTGTCATCTGCTGGCTTCTCATGGATGATAACAGGATAAGCCATTGTATGAGATCCATTTGGAGATGTCACAACCTCTATGGTCTTTCCCTTCTGCTTATTAGGTCCCTTGTCATGTTTACTGAGAGTTTCTTCTAGGGCTTGCAAACGAGCACCTAGGGTCTGTTCTAGGGAGTGAACCTCCTCTCTTGCAAGGGACTCCAAATTTCTCATGGAATCATAGAAGTTTTTATGTTCCTCAGAAACATATGATTCCATGGACCTTATCTTATCAATTAATGATAATCTTTCTTCCTTATATAGTGTCTGAGTAGCCACAACTTCACTCTGGAGAGTTAGTGTTCTATCCATTAAATATTCATATTTATTATCAATAAAATCAATTTTAGGTACAAGCCTGTTTTGTAAATCCTGATTAGCAGATTCCAGAGAAAGAATCTTTTCCTGTAAGCCTTCATTGCTATCTTTTAAAGCAGATTCCAGAAAGAGAATCTTTCTTTGTAAGCCTTCATTGCTATCTTTTAAAGCCTGTATCAGTCCCAATAATGACTCATCTTTGTTCTTATTATTAAGCCAGTGTTTGAACACTGTGTGAATTATTACAATGAATGCCAAAATGGTACAGGCCAAATATGCCTGAGGAAGGTCGTATATTTCCAGGAGAATGTCATTCATCATACAGACAAAAAAGTTTTTAAATTCTTGTGAGGTAATGTTGTCGGCCATATTATAAGAATTACTCAAAATTTGTTAGTCAGTTTTAAGGTATAAAATTATCAAGTACTTTTACTTGAAATAAGACACTGCTTGGCCTAGCTTACCTTTGCGCAGTTCTGGGGGTGTAGCAGGACTTTTCAGCCAGAAGGAGGCGTTGGTGTAGCGCTAAAGCAGGTCCTGTTGAGTTTTTTCAGTGACCCCCTGGAGTTTCAGGGGGTGGAGACTTCCAGGCTGCTCTAAGCCCCTCACTGCCTCTACAGACAATAGGTCTGCCGGCAGCTCCAAACCCCCCGCCGGGGACAGGGGACAATGCCCTATTTTAACTAGGTGAAACTGTGGAAGCCTCGGGCTAGGGGCTAGGGCGGGGAGCCAGATGGGGGACACCCCATTCACAGCGATTTCACTGGTCTGGGGTTAAACTTGCCTTGGAACTGAGATGGGATTAGCTCCTTTTCAGGAATGGAACCGTGTAGGTTTTTCCTGGTTTTACAGAACTCTGCAGGCGATAACCTGCAGCTTCAAATGCCCTCCAGCCGGGGAGGAAGCTGAGGGCAGGAGCCACCCAGGCCTTTGGAATTTGCCCCACGTGAGCGCCAGTTATTGTTGTAATTACTTAGGCCACTCCACGTAGTTATAAGGAAGATTTATTTAGTGGGTAACTTACAAATGACGGGATAGGTAGGTGGTGGGTTCTGGAAAAGAGGCAGCGCAGTCTGGCGGTGTTCTCTGGAGAACCCTCCTCGGTCTACCTCTCACGTCCAGGTCCAGGAAAAAAGAGAGCGCCGCGCGTCCCGATCTCTGGTCTTCAGGGCCTCCCTTGGCCCCGCCTTGTAGGCGTGATAGTTACGGAAGCCTCAATGGGGGTTGGAACTTCCAGACTAAAGCTGGAATGGCTACCCACTACAGTTGTCATCTTTAAATTACTGGATTATATGAGATATGGGTATGTTCCAGATAAGATTTCCTTGTCATGTAAAACATTTTCCCCATTCTGAAGTTGTTTTTCACTTTACCAATAGAAATCGATAAATCATAAAAGGATTCCATTTTCACGGAGTGACCTATCAACTGTGTTGTCTTACCATTTGTACTTTTGGCTTCATATCCAAGAAACTGTTACTAACTAAAGCCAAGTGGCCTGCTCCTATGTTTTTCTGAAGAGATTTACATTGAGACATGTGTTACATCTTGAGGCTTTTTGGTGTTCGTGGCATGAAGCAGGATCAACATCCTTTCCCATTAAGATTGCCCTAGTATTACTGTTAAACACTGTTCCTTCTTCTTGAATGGTTTTGATCCCCTTATGGAAATTAATCAACCATAGAGCATTAGTTTCTGGGCCTGGTTTTGTTCTGTTGGTTGACATGTTTCTATGCTGTGATACTATCTTGACTAGAAAGAGCAGCTTTGTGATGATTTGTAATGACAGAGGAAACGTGAGTTGCCTGGCTTCATTCTCTTTGTCAAGATTGCTGGGGCTATTCAAAGTTTTCTACACTTTCATGTGAATCTTAGAACACATTTGTCAAATTTGTCAAAACAAATCAACCAAGCAAACAGTAGCAACAACCATGAGTTTGGTTTGAAAGATGATTTGAAATTTGAAAGATGGATTTGAATCTTTAGACCAAGATCAATCTTTAGACCAAGATCAATACTTGTCACCATGTTAACAAGTATTCCAAGTAAAGGATGCTTTTCTATTTCCTTGGATCTTGAATTTCTTTAAATAATTTTTTTTCTACAAATTTTGTACTTTTCTAGCTAAATTTTTATTTCTATGAATTTTGCTCTTCTTGACATTTTAAATGAACTTAATTTCCTATTTTTAGATCTTTCATACTAATGGTTAAACTACAACTGATATTGGCATAATAACATTATATTCTATAATCTTACCTTTACAAAAAGGATTCCTTGGAGTTTTCTGTATATTGAAAACAAAAATAGTTTTTCATTTCATTTTCTTTTTCAATGCTGAGTAGAGGTGATGAGAGCAGATATCTTTGCTTTGCTTCTGATTTTAGGTGAATAGCATTCAGTCTTTCACTATCACATGTGAGATAAGTTGTAAATGCCTTATTAATTATTATTAAATATGCACATTATCAGATTAATGAAGCTTCCATTTCTCTGAGTATGTTTAGACAATCACTACCATGTTATCTAAAACAATCGTTCAGTGTGTCCTTATTTTCATCTCAGATGAAATCTATGCTTCATAGCCTGTTGGGAGATCCTCTTGTACCTGTTCCCAGTCCACCTTTCAGCCTTGTCTGTTGTCCCTATCCCTACCACCACCTCTTCCAGCCTTGCCTTAAATAGGCCACAGAGGAAACTGCACACAGCATCTCAGTCCATGCTGTCTGTCTCTTTGTGGCTCCTCCTTGCTTTACCCTGAATAACCACCTGTTCCCTCAACAAACAGATCTATTGCTACTAACTTCAAAACTGTGTGGATGGACTAGAGCTGCCTTAGCCACTCTTTTCTACACTCATAGCAAGGTGTGTATATTTCTACATTAGAATTCAATGTGGTTTTCTGCTTTGTCAATTTAAATTTCTGCATCTCCATACAGCTCTTGAAGTCAGAGGTTATATTATACATCTTTCATATACAGGACCTAGATTACACCGTATTGTGTTGATGGTCAGATGTATGCATAAATAATGACATTTTTTCCACTTCTGATACTGAGCCTTCATAACTTAGTAAAAAGATTCACATACATCTATAAAAAGCAAGAGACCCTAAAGGCAAATGCAATTATTGTTCTAAGGCCTTTGGAATATAAAAAGAAAAAATGACTAGCAAATAAAAAGACATGCCAATCAAAAAAAAAAGTATTAAAATCTAGAGTTGCCAAGAATTTTTCTCTACTGCTAGAAATAGTGCTCCCTATGACATTCCCCATCTCCTCCTTATCCAATATCTCCAACAAATTATTCTATATTCTATTCAACTGAAGAATTATGGCAGTACTTACATTAATCAGCCACATTCACATACAAAGGAATCGATGGCTGGGATTGCCATTAAACCAAGTTTCACCAAGTACCTGGCACTCAGACAAGAGTCAGCAAAACACAAAATCCACTAATAACTATTAGAATGAGGAGTACATACATGAGCTATGTTTTTTTACTGTCTTGAGAAATTCCTTAGATAGTGAGGGAGGCTCATTTGTCAACAATTATTGATTGTGTGCTAGTTATGTTCATGTGTGTGGCTGTGTGGTGAGTGCAGACCACCAGACAGTTCAGATCTGTGCATTCTAGGAATCCGTGTTTGAGTGAAGACCAGTACTCCTTAACACACTGCTTATTATTCACTCTGTAAGTGTTTATTGAAAACAATCACAGATATAGCCTAGGAGTGCTTGGGATACAGCAGTGAATTAAAATAAACAGACCTCTGCCCAGACAGAGCATACATCATAGTGAGAAGGGCAGACTGTAAACAATAACCATTATGTCTGTGTATGAACACACACTTATAAACAAGATGTTAAACATGATGAGTACCGCGGAAAATAAAAGAGCCAGTTAGGAAGATTGAGACTAGAAAATATATCACTATGGCGAGAAAAAGGACTCTTGAGTGTTGCCCGTCACCATGATGAATATTTAATGAGGCCTATATGTTTTAAATGATTTTAAAATATTACACAATGCACACATGTCTACTTAAGTCAAAGGGACTCCATTAACACATGTAATTTTATTTTTTATGTAATAGTAACTTTTTAAAAGGAGTTTTGAAAGTTTTTAAATGTAATTAAATTTAAAGATGAAACAGGCCATGATTTATGGATGGATTTGAAGGAAGTAAAGTCGTCGGCTGCACAGCTCCTAGGTAAGATGTTCCAGGCACAGCAAGGTGAAGACATTGCCCTGAGATGCCGGGGCCCTGCAGAGTCCACGGCACAGCAGAGATGCCCCAGTGCTGGTCAGGCGCTTGCATGCAGTGGTAGAAGATTAGTCAAACATGGCGGAGTGCCTTGTCAGATTGGAAGGAATTTAGACTTCATAAAACAGAGAGCAATTGGAAGGTTTTGTGCAGAAGAGTGATTTGATCTAATTCATGTTTTAAGCACATTGCAGACAATTCCTGATTACCGATGTATGATGATGATGATGATGATGATGATGATTTTACTTCATAATGGTAAAAAAGCAAAATGCAGCATTTTCTGTCCAGAGAATGGTCTAAAATAGGCATGCAGGTAGTTTTAAATGAGTGAGTCTGTTATGCACATGGCAAGGAAAAGGGAAAGAACAAATAGCCAGTAACAGATAGATAACATAATGGAACTTCCCAAAGCCAGCAGAAATGATTGGGAAAGGCCTGCTCCATCGTGCTGGGATCCCCAGTTGAGAGATTCCCCAGTCAAACAGTGCTGTCTCGCCTTGAGTGGACTTCCAGCTTTTTGTTCCCACCTTAAGCATCTTTATACCATGGGGCAAACAATGCCCAACTCAGTCAGACATGGTTTGCCTTAGCTGTTTTCTAGGGTAACAATGTTCTTCTCCTTTCCTCTTGTACAGAGCCCCCTGGGGGCCAGCCTGACCCAGACCAGGAGTCCTGCAGGATATTTGAAATAAACACTGAATATGATACAATGAACCCTGTCTCTTGCTCCCAGTCAGCTCTCAGTAGGCACAAAGAGCACATGACAATTTACTAATATAATTTATATTACAACTGAACAGAAACTGTGATTCAGAATAAGCTGGGCTCTTTGCTTGGGCTAATGAGAGGTGGTCTCAGCCTCTGTTTTAATGCTGGCCAGCAGAGTGAGCAAGCCACAGCCACAGTCAACGCCAAGATCAGGGGACACTGACAGACACTGACACTGACACTGACCGCGCTGCTGAGCTGTGATGTTCGGCGTCTCAGGGATGTAAAATGGGTTTTGGGCATAAGACACTTTCATCCTATAATGAATTTCTCAGGATATAACCTGTCATAATCTTGGGAGTGTTTGTACTCTTTGTTTTTCTGAACAATAGATGTAAAGTTCAAGGACAAGTGTGAAAAAAACCAGTTGAGAAACTATTACATAATTTAAATTTGAGATTTTTTTTTTTTTTTGGTTTTTCGAGACAGGGTTTCTCTATGTAGCTTTGCGCCTTTCCTGGAGCTCACTTGGTAGCCCAGGCTGGCCTCGAACTCACAGAGATCCACCTGGCTCTGCCTCCCGAGTGCTGGGATTAAAGGCGTGCGCCACCAACGCCCGGCTCTGAGATTTTTTTTTTTTGTGGCTGAAATTGGGATATAAACAATGGAAATGCTAGAAGGTTTCAGATTCTATTAATATATTTAAATTATTTAATTTAAGGTAGCAGATGCACTTAAATTTAAAGTTAGCAGAATTGGGTGTGTCTTGTAGGACAGAGAGTGAGGTTAATGCCTTCAGCATTTTGGAAAGTGAGGTTAATGTCTTCAGCATTTTGGAAAGGTCCTCTCCGTAAGAACATGGGGAAAGATGGGGAGGAATTCAGGTGAAAACACCTGAGATAAGGTTAGAGAGAGAGCTCAGCTTTGCATATTGTTCAGGAACTCTCCCTAGAAAAGCAACTGGGTCCATAAGTACTACGGCCGAAGTTAGCATAGAGGGCCCTAGGAAGGACACTATGTACTGGCGTGGGCTTCCTGGGGAAGTGTGAAATGCTGTCCTCGGAAATGAAGGTTGCTAGTGTGTTCAGGAAGGACTGGAGCAGTGAAGTGGGCACTGGGCAGTAAAGAGATAACAGGAAGAACATTCCAGACTCTTTGATAGGAGCAACCAGGGAGTTTGTGGGAATTAGCAGAGAGCCTGCTGAGAGGGGAATTTTTATGGAAATGCTGAGGACATATGGGCAGGTAACTTAGGGATGAAGTTACTTGGGGGGCTTTAAAGGTCAAACTTCCTCAAGAGCGTCACCCAGGGCCCACTGTCAGCCCAGAGCTTGCTCCTAAGCCCTCTACAGCCACTGTCTACATTTTTGTCTTGGAACTATCCCATAATATTCTAAGAGTCTATTCGCTTTTTTCTCAGGCTCCAAGATTCAAAGTTGTTTGAGAACAAAGACTTCATATTTTTCTTCTTTTTTTTAAACCATAACAATGATTTATTCAAGGAAACTGAATAAGAGCTTGCTCAAACAATAACTTATATTTACATTTTATCATGCTCTCCCTGATTCTATTTTACTTCAATGCCTACACAAACACTTTTAGTTAAAAATAAAAATCTGTCTGTGAGTAGTAATAAACTCTTAACAAGAGGCCACCTTGAAAGAGTTAACACAATAGAAAAGCTGCAAAAAAAGCAGTTTTCCCAAAAGTAATTGCCAACGGCAGACAACATCATGGTCCCCAGGGATGTGCCAACATGGAAACTTGACAGTGGCAAAACAAGGGGTTGTCATGAATCCATAAAGGACAGGTAAGTGGCTGGTTAGGGTTTCTGTAGACCAGTTATGACAGGCTTCTGTCACTGAGATGACACACTGGAGACAATCTAGGAAGAAAAATGTATTTGGCTTGTGGCTTCAGAGGCCTATAGTCACTCCTATTTGGGCATGTGCCAACTTACTGCACCACACAGAAGAAACTTCACACCTCCCTGGGGGTGGAGAACAAGGGATAAATTCAGGAAGAGGCAACATCCCATCCAAGGGCATTGGTTACCATAGTAACCAACTTCTTTCTATCAGGTCCTACCTCTTGAAGATTCTACCACATTCAAATACTGCCACAGGGTGGGGACAAGCCTTCAGCACATGGACCTATGAGGGTCACTCTAGCACCAATTGTACTTTTATAAGGATGAACATTTTGAATCACTTCTGCAGTTTTGTGACGAGGACTGTAGTCATTAGTACTCATCCCTTCAGAGATCTGAAGCAGAGTGCTCAGCACAGCATGCCCCAAGAGCCTCTTCAATAGCCTTCATGCTGATAGAGCAGGAAAGTCAACATCAGTCTCAGCCTCTAGCCCTGGCAGAAAGAGAGACAGACTTGACATGGTTAAAGAGCCTTAAGCTTCTACCTACTGAGGGTTAGCTACAAGAAGCAAATCAAGGGCTCTGCTGAACACAGGCAAAGGGGGAGCAGCAGATGCTTGAGTCCTCAGTGCCACTCTCCTGGGTATGCCTGAATGTTCCAAAGAATTCTCTGTGGGCAGTTAATACACATATTCATTTATCTAAAATAAGACCATATTAGTCATTGTAGCTTGCTCTGCTTCCTACTCTGATTTCTCTGACTCACAGGCTCATGTATGTGTTAGCCAGTTTACAAACACTATTACTTGTTTTCCTCAAAAGAATGGGTCATTTCCTTCATTTTGAAGAAAATTCTTGCCAAAAGGCCATGTCTGAATTATCATAGTTTGCCTTTCGGTGATTCTTTTACATAAAGGATGCTCCACATAAAGAGTAGCTAGTTCATGCAGCCCATACTCAGAGAGTAATCATGACAACACACACTTTAGTCTGCTAGAGTAGTACTACATCCTCACACAGAATATTAAAGGCATGTCTTCTAGGGCCAGGATTAAATAGTTCCACTAACTTTTCCTTGTTTCATCAAGGATTCTTCTGGTGAAACTAACACATTTAACTCCTGGGGTATGGAAGTGTGGGTGCAATAATTTCTAGTGTACTTTGTACCAATCTCTATTCATGTTGTCATTGATGCAAATTGTAATGCAGAAAAAAAGGTGAAAATGCTAATATTATTACTAAGATAATTTTGACCATTTTGTTCCTCTGAAAACATCTCAAGGACCTCTGAGGGATGTTGGGCCACAATTGAACATCTGCTGCTGTAAACACATTCTTTTGTGTGCCTTGAAATGTGTGGACCAAATCTATAACAATTTTAGGTGCCTGATAATATTAACCAATTGCAATGTAGACATGATCCAGTAAGATCTGCAGAGCTAGTGCTCCTGCCTGGTCTGCTTAAGGGAAGAGAAAGGATCCAGGTTGGAACTCATTCACAGTTCTGTCGTGTTGGAGGTAGAGATAGTAATTTCTTTTCAATTTTCTTTGCTTCTCCCAACTCAGACACCTCTACCCTTCAATAGATTGTTGATGCAAACTCCAAACCAACTTCTAATACCTGTCCCAACAAATTTGTGAATTAAGAGAAGGGTAGGCAAGAATATGTGCTCCAAGTAAACCTTTCTGATCCTCTGATTTACTACACAGACACCACATTCAGCTGGGCTGCAATTCCACTTATTTAAAATGTGATTTTATTCATACTTTCATCATGATAAAATTCTACCACAAATATATTTAGTGTGTAATCATAGGAATGGAAGGAAACGGAAGACAGTGCCTAGTTAATTCACATGATTAAAGGAAGATTGACATAAAAATCCTTCAAGCAGAAGTTATCATAACAAGATACTCTCAGAAAGATGAGATTCTGTAGTCTTAGGGATTTCATATTATAGTGAGTGGCATTATGATTAGTGATAACTTTAATAAAAATAAGATTTATCTTGGTCCCAAATCAAAGGTGCCTAGTCACCAAGGGATGGCTTCGGGATGTAGAGAGCATGCAGTAGAAAAGTGACATGAGAGAAGTTCTCACAAGCTTGAGGCGCTTGGCAAACATCTCAAAGGCCATGTGGTTAGTCCCCACCACATGAAAGACACTCAACATCCTGTCTAGAACGTGTAGGCATTCAAGAGGGGTGTCCATTCCCCTCCAAAATCAGGTGACCTAAACATACAAGAGGTGTCATTCCCTTCAAAGCTCAGTGACACCTGTAACTTCCCCTTCTCAGGAAAGAACGCCTTCAAAGAGCAAATTGTACTTTCTAGAAAGGACTGTCATTCTCCTGAAAACACATATGCTGGTACTTTTAACTGTAATTAATAATACTCAATATTTAGAATTAGTGTTTTAAGTGTGCTGTGTTATAGTTAAGATTTGTTAAGTCAACACAAACTTAGATGTTTGTATAATTAAAACATCTATTTTCAGGCTTATAAAAATGATATTTGAAATTGAAATAAAATCTCTTGGGGCTCATTTCCTTCTGTCAGCTTGTCTTGTCCAACTTCAATATGATAGTTTTTGTTTTATCTTATGGTATTTTATTTTGTTATGTTGTGCTGTTGTCCCTTAGAAGCCTGTTCTTTTCTAATGAAAGACAGAAAGGGAGTGGATCCAGATGAGAGAGGATGTGGGGAGGAACTGGGAGGAGTAGAGAGAGAAATAGAGAAAACTGTATTCAAATTATACTTTACCAGAAAAGAATCTATGTTTAATAAAAAGAGGAAAATTACCGCTCTTGGGGGAAATAGTCTACCCCAGGGAAGTTCACATCAATTGGTTACCCAATACGGAATGGTCAGCCCTGACCATACATACATTATACAGACTGAGCAGGGTGTGTGTGTGTGTGTGTGTGTGTGTGTGTGTGTGTGTGTGTGTATGTGTGTGTATAACAATAATTAATGAAAAATATGCCATAAATTTGAAAGAGAGCAAGGAATTGCATATGGGGTGGGCTTAGAGGGAGGGAAGGGAGGGATAAAATGATGTAATTATGTTATAGTCCTAGAAACAAAAGAAATTTTAAAAAGTAATAAAAATAAAATGAAAGAA
Organism: Peromyscus attwateri; assembly: GCA_902168425.1. Lineage (NCBI taxonomy): Eukaryota > Metazoa > Chordata > Mammalia > Rodentia > Cricetidae > Peromyscus > Peromyscus attwateri. Next base: position 28,779 of record CABHPP010119924.1, on the reverse strand, counting down.
AGAAAATAAAGTACCTAAAGAAAAATTTCATTACCAATGACAAAAGGTGCTGCACAATTATCTTAGTTAGGGTTTCTCGTGCTGTGAAGAGACACTACAATCATGGCAACTCTTATAAAGAAAAACATTTAATTGGTGGCTGGCTTAGAGGTTCAGAGGTTTAGTCTTTTGTCATCACAGCGGGGAGCATGATGACACACAGGTGGACATGGTGATGGAGAGGAGCCAAGAGTTCAACGTCTGGATAGGCAGGCAGCAGAAAGAGTGACACTGGGTCTGCCTTGAGCATTTGGAACCTCCAAGTCCCCCCCGTAGTGACACACTTCCTCCAACAAGGCCACACCTCCTAGTAGTGCCACTAGTGACCAAGCGTTCAAATGTATGTGCCTATGGGGGGCCATTCCTACTCAAACCGCAACAACAATTTACTTTTAAGTCAGTTATTGAAGAAAAATAAATTCTGTTTGTGCAATTTCTACAGATCCTCAAGAAATAAATTGTAGGTTGAATAAATAAGTCTTCTCTTCTTAATTTAAAATGAGCGAGCTTTTAATTTAAAAACAAGTCTTTCTATATACATTGAAGCTTTGGATAAATAATAAAATCATAAGAGAAAACTTTATTTTTATTCAGATTTTTAAAGAGCTTCAAAGTGCTGTAAATGGGGGGCTGGAAAGATGGATCTGTGGTTAAGAGCATTTGTCCTGCATGGGATCCAGTTCAGTTTCTGGCACCCACATTTCACAACTAGCCTTGACTACAGTTTCAGAAGAATTGGCACCCTCTTCTGGCCTCCACGGGTACTGCATTCACATGGTACACATACTTACAAATGCAGGCAAAACCACAGATGCACAGAAAATGAAATAACTAAGTCTAAAAATAATTTTAAAATTGCTATATGGTAAAAAAAGAGTGATCATCAAACACGAAAGGGTGAAGCTGCCTTTTCCGTGCCTGTCTGAGAGTGTAAAAAAAACAACAGATATGTCTAATATAAGCACTGTTTAAATGAATTTATTTACAGAAAATATATTTGTAAGTATTTTTAATTTGCTAGATGTTTTGTTTAAAACAAAACCACACCATTTGACTCAGAACCTGATTTTCCACTGATTCATGCTGAAAGTATTACTGAGGTCTTCCTGTGGATCAGACACTATTTCAGGCCAAGCATATTCAAGATAGCAAAGCAGACAAGGCCCCTGCTCTCCTGGAGAGCAGGGTGGTGAGAAGAGGGATAACACTGATGAAGAAATGAGTGAATGAAGACAACCAGTCAGACAGTGGCAGCTTCTATCAAGAAGACAACCAAGAGCTACTTTCAAAGGACCAGGGCAGAGGCAGCCAAAGGTGCCAAGATCTTTCAAGAGGATCGTTGAAGAAGATCCAACTTCAAAGGCAAGAGGTAGACTGGAGATGTGGCTGTGGGGTTAAGAGCACTGACTGCTCTTCCAGAAGACTGTAGCTCGATTCCCAGCATCCATATGGTGGCCAACAACCATCTGTAAATCCAGTTCTAAGGTACCTGATGCCTTTTAGGGCACTTTACGTATGTGGCATACAGACATCCATGCACACAAAACACCCATATACATAAAAATTAAATATTAATAAATCTCAAAAAAGAAAAAAAGAGGTAAGCTGGACGGTTGAGGCATATGCCTTTAATCCGAGCATTTGGGAGGCAGAGACAGGCAGGGCTACGCAGAGAAACCCTGTCTCAAAAAATCAAAAGAAGAGGCAAGTGGAGCTCCTCCTTTCTCCAATCCCATACCTCACCCACTCCACCTCTTCAGGTTAGCTTCCCCTGAAGTTAGAACTCGACCTACTTTCTCCCAACTAGAAACTGACCGCCAGGTGGAGACTGGCTTCAGGTGGCCTACAGCCACTTACTTACAGACTTACTGTTATTTCATCTATGTTACAATTTCAGAATGTTTACATTTTCTGAAAGCATTGACAGGTTATCAATCATTGTTTTTGATTGAGGGAGCTTGTAAAAGCAGTGACAGCAAGGGAGACGCATTGCTTTAGTCCCTCTCGTTGTAACTGGCAGCTGCAGCTGTATTTGGGTCTTGTTAGCAGGTTGATGACAGTGACCTACAGAGTAGAACACTGGGTGCATTAAGAACAGCTGGTGTCTTGGAGACAGGTGCCCAGCATCAATAGGGAAGAGGCAGACTCCATGCTGTTGACAGAATGCCCCAAACCCTCAGGGTACTCATCAGCATGGTCATCTATTCCCTGCTCTAAGTGAAAAGAAGAAAGTCATCAGGTTTAAAAGACCTAGTGGGAACAGACGCAAACCAGGAAGATGAGGTAATTTGTCCTGAACACTTCTGCGTGTTTTGATTTCCTTAAAGAGGACTACTACCCAGTAAATGACTAAATCAGGCATACTTCAATGATACACATGAAATTTTAAATAGATAATGCATTCACACTGCGTGTAAATGAAAACAACATAAACAGATGTTCATCAAAGAATTTCTACTCTATCCCCCATTCCTACCAGAATAGATTTCTGTTAGGTTTGGATTTTGGAGGGGTGTCTTTTTGTTTTTGCTTTAGTATATTGCACGACAGGAATACATATTCTTTTTTATATTTATTTATTTTATGTATTTAAGTGCTTTGCCTTCATGTGCGTAGGTGCACCATGTATGTGACTGGTGCCCATGGAGGTCAGCAGAGGAAGCAGATCCCCTGGAGCTAGAACTGAAGTCATAAATGGCTGTGAGCCACCATCTGGATACAAAACCTAGGTCCACTGCAAGAGCAAAATGTGCTCTTAACCACCGAGCCATTGTTCCAATCCCAGAAGTACATATTCTTATACAAGTATATATGCTTGTATATTGAAGGCATAGTGCTATGCGGTTCTACCATTGACAATCTTAGCACATCTTTTCGGTTGTCAGAGTGTAGAACACCCTTGTTTTCTTTGACATGCGTGGTACCCAGTATGTGGACACAGCATTGCCTGTTAAACATAATCCTCTACAGATAGATATGCTCTAATTCTAAGATTGCAGTATGCAAACCAGTGCAGTTGTGAGTAAGGTTATGTATAGCTTCCTTTTGCATTGGGACAACTACATCTGCAAGAGAAGGCTTCCAAAATAATACTTTTGTATGAACTAAAATTATTTATTTGTAGTCGGTGTAACTACATGGGGGTGTGCTACAGTGTCTCCCACTGGCAATAATGCCTGGGAACGCCTACACTCCAATGAACACTTCCTCCCACTTTCAGGGTTTTAACAATCTCCCAGACCAGAAAGTCTCAATGAGATTTTATTTTGCAGTTTTCTAATCATGACTGATATGAAGCATCTTTTTATATATTTGAGTGGAATTTGTGGTTTTTCTATTCCATTCCTGGTCCTTCTTTATTTTTTATTATGGTTTCTTCTTATAGTTATTTGTATTAGGGAGATTAGCTTTCTATGATATAAATCACATATATCTCTCATGCCTTGCATTAAGCATCTTTTGACATTTTACCCATAAGACATTTCCTTCTTTCTCTTGATTTTGTTTTGTAGGGGGACTCATTATTATGGTGCTTATCAATTTTATATGGCCTCTGGATTTTCTTCTAAAATTTGATAGCCTTAATTTAATTTAATTTTAATTTTCCTTGAGACCGGATACTATTATATATTCCAGACTGGTCTCAAACTTGTGATCACTTGTCTCAGACTCCTGAGTGTTGTAGTTACATGCATGTCCCAGCATAGCTGACCTAAATAAAACCTTCCACTCATGTGCAGTTTATCCTGCTGTACCAAGGGAGGTGTCTTTGCATGCGTGTTTGTGTCCTAGAAGGCAGACTGCCACTCCAACACAGTTTTTGGAGAGCTGTATTTTGTCTCTTCTGATTGCACTTCCATCTGCATTCCATACCGCATATGCTTGAGTCTATTTCTGCAGAGATACCACACTCTCTTAATAATTGAAACTTAAAAATGAGTTTTGCATCCAATCACTCAAGTTCCTTTGAATAATAATGAATAACAGTATAAGTTTATGTGCTGTGAACAGAAATAGATCTGATTTCTCAAAGCCAAATGCATAGATTCTGAGGTCAGAGTCATACAGCATCCATGAAAGCAACCTTCCCCTTCCATTTATTTTATTTATTTATTTATTTATTTATTTATTTATTTATTTATTTATTTATTATTTATTTATTTATTTGGTTTTTCGAGACAGGGTTTCTCTGTGTAGTTTTGCACCTTTCCTGGATCTCACTCTGTAGACCAGGCTGGCCTCAAACTCACAAAGATCCGCCTGCCTCTTTCTCCCGAGTGCTGGGATTAAAGGCGTGTGCCACCACTGCCCGGCTCCCCTTCCATTTATATTCCCTGCAAACAGCCCTCTCCACCCCACAAGAGTCTTAAAACTGCTGTTTATGGGGATGCTAAGCTGCTTCCTCCCCCCTCCATGTGCTTTCCAGGGTGTCACAGACCTCCAGACTTGGGGAGCAGTTTATCTGCATCCCAGGCTACTGAAAGCAAGTCTTAAACCTTTTTCTAGGGAACAGATAATCATTCATTTTTATAGCATCTTTATAGAAATATACATGCCCAATAATGTATGCAGACCAATTAAAAAATGAGTAAGGAGAAAAAGAGCATTTTTGAGGCTTGTTGCTTGGCTTTCAGAAAAGCACTGGATGCGTTCTGTCTCCGAAGCAGCTTTAGCCCATGCTCGTCCCACCTTCAGGCTGGAAGGACAGGTGACCCCAGGCAGCAGAGAGAAGAGAGGGGATCAACTTCCTCACCAGAAGTCTCAGAAAACATCTCAGAAGAGAAGGTAGGGAGAATCCAAGAGCCAGACGATGAGTAGAATCTGTGACACGCTCCTTTCTGGATGTGACATGGTTACCACACTCATGAATGCACAGCAGCTGTGGTTACCTGCACATGGTCAAGCCAGTTAAGACTTCAGCAGAGATGAGAGAGGTGCTCTCCAGGCTACATCCCTTACCGAGGAGCTATTGGCTATCGACAGCCTCTGGGAGATGGAAAATAATTTTCTGAGGATGTGGTAGGTTTCTCATCCTCAAGTGCATGGCCCCACACCCATGTGTATATGGATAGCACTAAGACTTGAAGTGGGGAGAAGACATGTTGGGCGGGGTATGGGGGAGTTGGAGGAAGCAAGTGAATTTTGATATAATTGTATTTCATTGCAAATAAAATTATTAAAAATAAAGAAAAATGGTTTTAAAAATAAAGAAATGAGAAGGAGAGAGAGGGAAGGGGGAGGGGGAAGGGGAGAGAGGGCCGAAGAACTTGAAGGGGGAACTGTTGACCCAGAACTAACATTGGAGTTATTCTTAAGAACATCTAACATTGACATTTTTGTTGGTGGTTCTAAAGAAAGATAAGCCTACTGCATAGGTGGTCACAGGTCACAGAAGTGGGGACTCCATCCAATTCCCATTATTCGAAGCCTAGCTAGCTTCTCTATTCTCAGCCCCTCCATAATGGAGCCTCCCTCTCCTCACTGTCCCCAGAGTTTGAAACTGACCAGTGTTTGGGACAGAAGATACAAATACAAGGCCCACTGTCATCCTCTTGGACCAAGGTGTCAGAACATATCCTTATTGTTGGCACCAAGGATCACCTTTATCTCCAATTGTGACACCCCAAATATGTAGGGATGTGTCAGATGTGCTGGGAAAACAGGCTCAAGCATCAGGGAAGATGAACCCCCAGACAGGCGACAAGGATGGGCTGCCGAGGGGTCCAATGTGGAAGAGAGGGTTCTTGCCCTTTCACGAGGTTCAGGAATCTCTCATCTCCCCTGTCAAGGCCCTGCTCCTACAGACTGGCTCCAAGTTCTCTCTTTGCTCTGCTGTCTGGCAGGACCAGCAGGCTCTGCTGTCCTCACCTTCAGTCCTGAGGAAACCATTCCAACACCAGAGCCTCTGTATGCTCTCCCCTGACCTGTGTGTACACACGCATTCTGACACACATCCACCTCATACTGATGTCTCACACTGTCATGTATTCTCTCTCACACACACACTTGGAGTCCCACTCCACACCCATGCCCCTTTGGTTCATGTACCTCGCACACTCACACTCTCCTCCTCGTGTGTGCTGGTATCCGCCCCACTCCACACTGGCACTCCCTCCACACTCATTTCCACGGTCGTGCTCACCTGTGCTCTTGCTCAGTCTCATCCCGCACACCATCTCGCTTACACCCCATTCCTGTTCACATCCTCATTGTCTTTCATTCTAATCCACTCACCCATCCATCCCTCATGTTCATTTTCTTCCAAGTTTTTCCTTCTTCCTCCAGAACGAAGGAAGCCTGCACTAATCTTACTTCATTGACAAAGAAGCACACAGCTTTGGAGTCCATGTGCTCAGAGTTAAAGGACTGTAACTGAAGTCCAATCTGCAGGGAATTCTTAACAGTACACAGACAGAAAAAGATGAAGAGCAATGGAGTACTCTAGACTCATTTGGAATTTACCAGAAACTTTTATCTATTCTTATTAACAATTTTTTTTTGTATTTTTGTATCAGGGCTAAGACTTTTAATATTCTTATTAGTTTGTGTGTATGTGCATGTGAATGTATGTATGTACATTATACATGTTTATGGAGTATACTTGCCTTGGCAAATGTGTGGAGGTCAGAGGTCAACTTTGAAGAGTCAGTTCCTTTTCCACTTTCACATCGGTTCTGGGGGATGAGCTCAGGTCCACCAGGCTTACAAGGCAGACACTCTACCCATTGAGTCATCCCAGGGGCTGGGATTTTTTTAATGACACAAAGTGGGGACAGAATGAAGCATTTTTAATAAAGATGCTCCTGTAACCCACCAGGACTCTGATTGTTTTCCAAAAGTTTGAGGGATGTCTCTTCACTGTCTGACATTGCAATTAGAGTCTGCCTGCAGAGAGACCAAGAGAACCAATTACCCCTTTGCCTTTGTTCTTGATGGCCTGAAATTAACTGAGAAGCTCCGAGGAAAGGAATGGAGTAGAGAGGAAGAGGAGAGAAACCCCATGAAGACACTGAGAGTTCATAGGATCAAAATGGCCATCAGCTGTTCTCTACAGCTACAAGTTCCTCCAGGCCCACTCAGATGGAGACGGATGGGATATCAACATGTCTCTCATCCTCATTCTTCATGTCTCTGCTCCAAGTCTGCCATCTAACAACAAGCCCCCTATCCTTATTAGGTCATCTATTAGCATATTTTATACATTCATAAGGTATAACTCTTAATCTTTACCCACTGTAAGCCCAGAGAGAGACAGGAGGTTGGTCTCATCGGGTGGTTGAGATGTGGGATGGTGGACAATGGCATTCCCAGCCCAAGGGAAGAGAAAGTTGAAATGTGCTCCAGGTGAAGGCTCAAGGCTTCCGGTGTGATTCCCGTGTGCTAGCTCCAGCCTCTTTTGTGTGCTGACACCTTCCTCCTAAACGCTTCCGTCTACGTGTCCCTGCTCCAATACTCTTTATCATTTCACAAATTTTGCTGGTTAGTAATTCTTTGGTAACAAAGCAAAGGTGGGAGCCTCTGTGTGGCACCCAGGTGTCACCAGCCTGGCTCTGTGCACACAGGCACTTGTCATGGAGCTCCTACCACTGAGGGATGTGAACAGCCTCCTTATCTCTTTATTTTACAGTAATAAATTGTAGCTAGAACCTTACCTAGTAACACATAGTAAATCTATAAGAAGAAAAATGGCCCCTATGAGGTTTTTCATTTGTCTTTTTTAATGGCATGGGGCTCAGCTGTCTGAAGGCATAGAACTTTGTTCAAAATACCAAAATAACCCAGCGCTCCATAGTCTCTCTTCATGTTCATCAAAATGTCAATGGGCTCACAGAGTCACAGGAATGACAGCACATCAGCAGAATCCCCGGGACCCCAGAGACCGCCAGTACCTCCATGTGTGCTGTGTCTGCTCCACACTGTTCATTCTCCAGACTGTAAAATATGTCTGAAGAGTGCCCCCGTCCTCAGGAAGATGAATCAGGTGCACTGTAATTACAAAGGTACCACACAGTGAGGAGTCCCAAATGCTATGCAAGGTGAGCCATTGTGTATAGAAGGAACTCTATTTTCTATCTTCATTGATTTCAACCTGCCTTCAATTTATATATGAATATACACTATCAAAAAGGTTTGAAGGCTTCTAAGCTAAACTCTGATAACTACTCAACAAAGCCTGATGAATCACTGGCATGAGTCTCCCGAGTTCAGGGGCAGGCACTGTGTTCTGTGTGGAGACTGAGTGAGACATCCAGGAAACACTTGCTTAGGATGGAGAGGACCCCCACCAACATGTAAATGTGGGAACATGCACTTGAATAACTTGTAAAAGAGAAAATAAGAAATGACCACCTTCTCATTTTTGCTAAGATGCACAGTTATTTTCTGAATCTACATATAGAATTTGAGGGTAACACATTTATTTATGGTAATGACATTGTATATTATCAGCTTTTCTTCTGTGTGACATTACCAGCTTCCTAAAAAGTTCTACTTAAACAAAATAGATGGATGGGTGGATAGAACAATAGATGAGTGGATGGATGGATGGATGGATGGATGGATGGATGGATGAATGGATGGATGGATTTTTTCAGCTACAGAACAAACACCAGAAACAAAAATGAAGGAAATAGTAAATTTTCTTTGCTTAATCCCCAAATCACCAGTCACTTGTATTTAAGACCTTTATTCCTCTCCACTTTTGCTGCTTTGCAAAATAAAAAATATTTATGTGGGATAGTCTATTGCATGCTATATCTCCATGACAAAAATGGACCTGCCACATGAAGACAGTGGACACAATTTCTGTCTAAGAATGCAAGAACAGAAAGGAAGCGATTCAAATAATCCTTGAACCCAGCCTTTCAATTGCTTCCAACTGTAATTATTTTGTGTTTCTCCCATAGTCTACTGGGACTACCAGATTATAATTATGTACATTAGGCTTTCAGATGAAATCCAGTCTTAAGAGGTAGAAAGTTCCATTAGCCAAAATTCAGTGGCTTTGGGGGAGTGGAATGGCTGTTTGGCAAGCAGAATGGGGTTGTTGTAAGACTACCCAGCACAGTCAAAGCTATACCTCACTGTGTGCCAGGGAAGGGGCTTCTGCAATGATGACACAGATGGGTAGGGGAATGATGGGAGAGTGTGAGCGAGGGAATGATGAGAGAGCACACCTGGCACACAGACTGAGCGAGGGAATGATGGGAGAGTGTGAGCGAGGGAATGATGGGAGAGCACACCTGGTACACAGACTGAGCGAGGGAATGATGGGAGAGCACACCTGGCATACAGAGAGTGTAAACAATGAGAGTAAAATGGAAAGTCAGGCAGCGCAAGTGTTAAGAAGGAATTAGACTGTGGAGAGAAAAGAACTCTTGTGGGGCAGATGCTGAGGGCGTGGAATGAGACGGGGAATGATGATACACCCAAGAAAACCTGAGACAATGTGGCTGACACTGGAGACAGTACTCCATGTCCAGAATCCCGCTGTGCGCCTGTGTGCACTGTGTTCTGAGGAATGCCCTAAGCATCTGACCTATTTAGGCTACATTTTTCTGCAGACTTTCATGTCTCCATATGTGATTCCAAGCAGAAATTGAAACATGAAGTTCTAGGCTTGATTTTAACATTAGTCATTGAACTTAATGGTTTTCTGGTGGGCTTATCCTGAGTGCCTGAATTATTCCACTTGCTCATTTTCTGAGGTTCTGTTAACTCCTTTAGTCACTGTGGGATGTAACCACTGAAGGCTCCCCTCTCTTCTAAGACTCTTTTACGGGAGAGGTGAAGAAACTTCAGCCCATAAATTAATTTTTACTGGGATAAAACATGAAAATCTACATTCCAAAGAAAATTTAGGTAGAAAAATATCCTAAGTCATTATCCAATTAAGTACTCAGGATTCCCAATTCATGGCTAGAATTAGTCATCCTTAATCTAGTTCCTTATGCCAGAACCAAATACCTATGAGCCATTCTGTGAGAAAGAGTCAGGAACTGAATTCAGAAGGAGGAGGCTCAGAAACATTCAGGATCATAGTATATAGTCCCTCTTCTTCATGGCTGGCATCACATGCAAAGCCTAACAATATTGGCCTCAGTCAAAAATGTCCAAGTCCTCAGTGGAGTTGTATTTTACTTTGGCAAATTGTCTGAAATCCTAACAAGTTGTCCTGTGCTTTTTCTATGGAAAACAATTATTATTTTAGGCAAGAATTTCACCATCTTTCCAATATTCAAAAGGCAGATTCAGAGACCCAGAGCCAAACATTGGGCTGAGCTTGGGGAACCCTGCTGAGGAGAGGGAGCAGGGATTGTAGGAGTCAGGGGTGTCAGGGACATCACAGGAAAACCCACAAAAACCACTAGCCTGGTTCATGGGAACTCCCAGAGTCTGACCCAACAACCATGGAGCCTGCATGGGCCCGACCTAGGCCCTCTGCATGTCTGTGACAGCTGTGGAGTTTGGTCTGTTTGTGGCAATGGGAGCAGGGTGCTTTGGCTGCTCTTGGGAACCCATTCCTCATGCTGGATTGCCTTGCCCAGCCAGAATACATGGGGAGGTGCTTGGTCTTATGGCAGCTTGATACGCCATGCTTTGCCAAAGTCAAAATGGAAGGACTGCCCCTTTCGGAGGGATTATGGAGGAGGGGTGAATTGAGGAGGGAGCCAGAGGTGGGGAGGAGGAAGGGAGTGGGAGGAGAGGAGGGAGGGGAGGCTGTGATCAGGATATAAAATAAATTAATTTAAAATTTTAAATTTAATAAATGTTATAAATTTATTTATAAAAAAATTAATAAATTTTAAATTTTAAAAAATACTATCCAAAACGGAGGCTGGCTCTGCCAGCATGCTCCTGGGTCCAGCACAAGAGCAGACTCATGTTTACCCCAGACTTGATGTCTTTGGCTGTAGGAGTGAAGAATAGCTGTTCTCAACCACGTAAAATTGTATTTGTTTTTAGTGTGAAAGTTTATGCACTAACCCTCCTGCGTCCCCCCTCGTGTGCTGTAGGCAAACTCTGCACCAATTTCCTTCCCTTTTAAGAGTCAAATGAAATGAGACCCAGGAAAGAACCTCAAAGTAATCACCACTCTTCCAGGCAGATAAAGCCGTCGGGGAGTTTGGAAGTTGGTTAATCTCCTTAGCATCAGGAAGTGGAGAAAGGAATGAGTAGAGGAGTGAGTCGATGGGACACAGATGAATTTAGTGACTGTGTTGCACAGAGCACAGAATTGTCCCAAATGCCTGGTCAAGACTGAGTATAAATTGTTGGAAAGATTATTCGTGGTACCCAGGGGCTTAGAAAGAAAGACTATGGTGTGCACAGTTGTCCACAGAAACATGTGGGCTGTCTTGCCATAAACATGGGATGAGAAAAGAGAGATGTCAGGTAAGCCAAAGCGTAAATCAGTTCATTTTAAAATGAAACAAAGAGGGGTAGGAGATGGCCCAGCAGGTAGAGGTGCTGCTGATGGCCCCAGACCTGGGTTTGGTCCAGGGACCCCCCCCACACACACACACACAGTAAATAAATAAATGTAGTAAGAGGAACAAATGAAGGACAAAGAAGACCACAAGCAGTCTGTTTATTGCAGTAGTGTTATGGTGGAAATAAGAAGAAAGTGTGGCAAAATAGAGCATGTTTTTCTCTAAGAGATTTGAACACACACTGACAGCAGGGCACCTGCCTTCACCAGCCAAGGGAACCCCAGAGCAGAATTGGAAGTCAGGCTTCACTTTTACCCTTGAACACTAACTGAATTCAGCATCATTCTCTACACCCTTCCATGGAGGATGCTCTCTCTGGAAACATCTGACCCCCAGAGCTAAACACCTTGCTCCTTAATTTTCTTTAGGTCTCCATGTTGTCTCGATATTTTCTCGCATATCATCTTCATTCTAGATCTTCTGCACTCCATAGTTTGAATTTGACTGCACATCTGCCAATCTGTTGATGACACAATTAATGTCCAAAGGGCCCAAGGTGAACTTCTAAATTAGAGTTTCCAAGACCCATTTTCTGATCCCTTGATATTTGCCTAATACATACACCAACTTGATGAGGCAGTCAGCGAGGAACTTACCTGTAATTTCTAAAGTCAGGAACCTTAAAAAAATAGGTTATTATTTACTAATATTTCTCATTTTTACATTTTTATTGTTCATGCACATGCAGTTGCGTGTGTGTGTGTGTGTGTGTGTGTGTGTGTGTGTGTGTGTGTGTGTAGGTACATATGGTCAAAGGGAAGAACTGCTACAAGTTGTCTTCTGACCTCTGCATGTGCACACACAAAACAGAAAGAGAAAAAGGAAGAAAGATCATCTTGGAAGTATATCGTGTACTTCGTCCATATTCACCCCACATCCTTTCCCCTCCCCCTCCATTGCCTTCCTTCTCACAGATAATCTTGTTTCTACCTTCATGTCTTGATTTAAATGATTTATGTATTTATGTAAGATCTAAGCTCTACAAATAAGTGACAATATGTGACATTCTTCTTTCTGAGTTTGGGCTATGTTGTTTAATATGATGATCTCCCTTCTCTACTAACAATATAATTTCATAAAATTCCAGTCTGTACCACATTTTCTGTATTCATGTTTCTGTTGATGGAAACCTATGCTGACTCCACAATTAGTTATTATGAATTATAAGGCAATAAGCATAAATGTGCAGGTATCTTTGTGGTATGTTGGCTTAGAATTCTCCTGACGCACAGACAGGAGTGGCACAGCTGGATCATATGATACTTCTAGTTTTAGTTTGTTGAAGACCCTCTACACTGATTTCCACACTCACCAACAGTAGAATTCTGTTTTCTGTGAATCCTTGACAACATTTGTCCTTATTTGTTTTTTGTGACAATATTAGTTCTGACTGGGTGGGATAAATCTCAATGTACTTTAATTTATACCTAAAGTATTTCCCCTAACAGTCTCAGGTCTTATGATGAAGATTATTGATCCAGTTTTAACTGATTTTCATGCTGGCTGAGAGATAAGGCTTGGCTTTCATTCTTCTATATGTGGATATAGTCTTCCCAGCACCACTTGTTGAAAAGGTTGTATTTTCCACAATATGTGTTTTATTTCCTTTGTCAAAAACCAGGTGGCTATAGTTGAGGGCTTTTATTTCTGGGCCTTGATTCCCAGCTTCTTAAACTGTGGGTTGTGACCCCCTACAGAATGGAATGTGGAAATTGTAAACATTTGGCAATAGTAAAAGACTTCTGAATGATCAGTGACCAGAAGTTAACTCAAAATCAAACATACAGTGAATGGAGGTCTTTGCAGTGCACACCTGTGTCGATGTGAGACTCCACCGCAGCCTCGGCCCTGAGCTCACAGGAGCACTTTGCACAGTGGCAGCTGAGACCCCACACAGCATCAGGAACACTGCCAAAACCAGCTTGGCTAGAGATTACTGTTTGTAGAGAATTACAGCACTTTACTGTGCACATGAAGTGTTCTGCACTTACAGAATCATAGCCCCTTAATTACAGAAAATGCTTCAAATATTTTCCTACTAGCATTCTTCAGCATGTAAATAACCAAATTTTATATCTTTGGATTGTATTGTATTACAGTGTTTGATTTTTTAAATTAATTTTGGTTTGGAATTAGGATAAAATTTCTAACCATTTCTTAAATGGCCCTGAATATGCTTCTGCCATTTTGTTCCATGTATTTAGATGAGGTAGTACTCTTGGCGTCGATGCTAAAATAAAATTATCAATCAATAGGGTGAAGATCTCCTATTTCCTGCAATGTAAGTATTCAGCCAAGTTTTAGTTATTGTGTAAATATAGACCAGCATCTCCCTCTCATTACTATGAGATCTTCTTCTTTCAGCTCTTAACAAACACTTGTATCAATTGTTTTAAAATAATTTTTGATTTACTGTCAGTAAATGTTTCATTTGTGTGCCTGTTCTATATGCCTGCGTACCCAAGGCCACATGGTAACTCAGATGAAAACGGGACATGAATGGAAAAGTTTGAGAAGCCCTGCTGTGTTTCTTCTTTGGTCTGTGTTTCTATTTTTGTTCAATATCATGCTGGTTTTCTTACAACAGATCAGCACTATAACTTCAAATCTTGTATTGTGATACCTCTAGCAATGCTCTTTTTGTTCAGGATTGTTGAACTATTTGAGTCTTTTGTGCTTCTATGTGACTTTGAGATTGCTGTTTCTACTTTGGGAAAAATTTTCATTGGAATTTTAATGAGGATTTCCCTGAATCTGTAGATCACTTTTGTTAGCAGCCATCTTTATTATATTTATTGTGCCAATCCATGAGTGCAGGAGGCCGGTCCATCTTCAGCTGTCTTCTTCAATTTCTTTATTTAGCGATTTAACATTTCCACTACAGAGATCTTTTACTTCCCTAGTCAGGTTTACTCAGAGCTTTGTCTTGTTTGTTTGTTTGTTTGTTTGTTTGTTTGTTTGAAGCAAATATGCATAGGATTCTCTTTCCTGATCTCTTTCTCAGCATGTTCTTTATTGGCATATCATAAAGTATCTGATTTTTTTCTCTTGTGTTTGTGTTAATGGTGTGCACACATGTATATGTGTGTTCAATTGTATATGGGTACTTGTGCGTGTACAGATGTGCATAAATATGTGTTGTTTGTTTTTTTCTCTTTTGGGGGCCCTCCATCTAGCTCCCAAATAAATCACACATGGAGGCTTATTCTTAATTATGAATGCCCGGTCTTAGCTTGGCTTGTTTCTTCCCAGCTTTCCTTAACTTAAATTATCCCATCTACCTTTTGCCTCTGGGCTTTTTCTATTCTCTTCTGTAAATCTTACTCTTTCTCCATGGCTTGCTGTGTGGCTGGATAGCTGGTCCCTGGAATCGTCCTCTGTCTCTGGCTACTTCTTCCCTGATTTCTCCTTCTATTTGTCCTCTCTGCCTGCCAACCCCACCTATTTCTCTCTCCTGCCTCACTGTTGTCCATTCAGCTCTTTATTAGACCATCAGGTGTTTTAGACAGGCACAATAACACAGCTTCACAGAGTTAAACAAATGCAACATAAATAAAAATAACATACCTTAAAATAATATTCCCCAACACTTATGTGTGCACATGTCTGTGGAGGCCAGAGGTTGACAGTAGTTTTCCCCATTCACCCTCTCCCTTATTCTTTGAGGCAGGGTCTCTCAGTTGAAACCAAAGCTCACTGGTACAGTTATTCTGCCTAGCCATCTTGCTCCAGGGATGTCTCTGCACCTTCTGCATGATGGAGCAACAGACAAGTCACTACCCTTCTTCCATGTGGATTCTAGAGGTCAGAACTCTAGTCACCATACTTGCACGGCAGAGGTTTTGACCCTTAAACCCTCTTACCAGCCTTCTTGATCTGTTTTATGAAGGATTTTAATCCCATTTTTCTTGGCTGTAAGTATTGTTTGGCTCTAAAGTTTTGTAGTAGAGTGTTTAGAATTTGTTATGAATATAATCATATCATCTGCAAACAAGGATATTTTTATTTCTTCCTCGCCTGTTTGCATCTCTTTCATTCTTCCTCTTCTCTTGTTGCTCTAGATAAGAGTCTGAGCATTATATTGAATAAGAATGGAGACAATCAATATCTTTATCTCATTCTTGGTATTAGGGATATGCTTTCAGTTTCCCCATTTCTGTTGGCTATATGTTTACCATATATAATCTTCATTATATTGAAATGTGTTCCTTTTCTTACTAGCTTTTCAGGATTTTTATTCATAGTAACATTGGATCTTTTCTGCATCTATTGAGATGATCATGTGATTTCTGTTTTTGAGTCTACTAATGTGATATATTACATTCATTGATTTGCATATGTTGAATGTCAAAGCTAACTTGACTATGATAAATGTTTTTAATGTGATCTTGAACTCAGTTTGCAAGTATTTTTAAAAGATATTTTTATTTTTATCTTACATACATTGGTGTAAACCTACATGACTGTATGTGAACCACACACACACAAGACTGGTTTCCAAAGAGGCCAAATGGGAGCATCAGATCCCCTGGAACTGGGGTTACAGGTGATTGTGAGCCACCATGTCCATGCTGGAAACAAAACCTATATCCTCTGGAAGAATAGCAATTGCTCTTAACAGCTGAGCCATCTCTCCAGTCCCAAGTTTGCAAGTATTCTATTGTGAATTTTAACATTTATTTTTATTTGGGAGATTGGCCTATTATTTTCTTTGTTGTTATGACCTTGTCTGGTTCTGGTATTAAGGTAAGATTGACTGTGAAAAAATGATTTGGTAACATTCCTTCCCTTTTACTTTATGGGATAGTTTGGGGAGCATTCTTGAACACCTGCTAGAATTCAGCAGAGGATCTATCAAAGCCTGGGTTGGTTTTAGACAGAAGACTTTTATTATTGCCTCAGTCTCATGCTTGTTATAGATATGTCTAGCTTGTTCATATCCTCCTGGGTTACTTTTAGTATGTGTCTAGAAAATTTTCCATTTTTGTTAGAATTTCAAATATTTTGGAATATAGGTTTTCAGAGTTCACTCAAATGATCCTCTTAAGCTTCATAGATATCTGTTGCTGTGTTTTCCTTTTCATTTCTAATTTTATTAATATAGGTGTTCTGTTTAATTTGGCTAGTTTGGCTACAGTTTGTCAAAATCATCCATATTTTCAAATAATCAAATCTGTTTATACTGATTCTTTACATTTTTAAAGATACATTATGTTAGTTTCTGTCTTGATCTTTTTATTTCTTTCCATATTTTGCCTTTTCTTGATTTTTTTAAGATTTTAAGGTTCATCATTAAGTTATTTACTTGACATCACTCTGGTTTTTTTTTTAAATATAAGCATTTCAATTTTAAATATAAGTTTCAATTTTCTCTTTTAGCACTCCTTTCAAAGTACCCCACAGGTTTTAGTATGCTGATTTTAATTTTCATTTGATTTTATGAGTTTTTTAAATTTCCCTTATGGCTTCTTTCATGACCTCTTCATCATTTAGTAGTGTGTTGCTCAGTCTCCATGAGTTTGTACATTTTCTATAGTTCCTTTTGCTATTGATTTCCAATCTAATTTCATTGTGATCAGACAGAACACAAGAAATTGTTTCAATTGTTAAGAATTACATTGTGTCCTATAACATGATCCACTTCACTGAAAGGGCCACAGGATTCTGCTGAAAAGAGTGTGCACTCTTCTTCAACATTTAAGTAGAATGTTATGACTATGTCTGCTAAGTCTACAGCTTAGGGGTGTCTTTGTTGACTTTTTGTCAGATGACCTGTCCATAGGCTTGAGTGGGTAACTAAATAATACAGTATTTTTGTGTTGAGGTCAGTGTCTGTACCTTGCATTCTACAATGTCTGTTTTATGAATCTAGGACATCAGTGTTGTGTGAGTATATGCAAGAATGGTTATCTTCTCTTAATAGATTGTTTCCTTAACCAAAATGAAGTTATCTTACTTATATATTCTAATCTTGGTTTGAACTCTGCTTTGTCTGATACTTGTACAGCTACCACACCTGATTAATTTCCAATTGTATTTACTTGCAATGCCTTTTCTATAATTTTGTCATAGGGCTATTTGTCTCTGTCAGTGATATATGTTTCTCATAGATAATATTAGATGAGTTCTTGTGTAATCTAGTCTCATAGTCTATGACTTTTGATTGGAGAATTGAAATTATTAAGATTCTGATTTATTATTGAAAAGTATATATTCATTACTTTTACTTCATTGTTTTTTAAGGTCTGGTATTTCCCTAATCCTTGTTCATACATCTATTATAATGAAGTTTATTCTTTTCTGTGACCTCACAGATGTGTTCATCTTTCTCTTTGGATTTAGGAGTCCTTCAAGTATCTTTTGTAGAACTTGCTTAGAGGTCATGAATTATTTTTGTTTTAGTTTGTTTAGCATAGGAAGTTTATTTTTCTCTTTTAATTATAAAGGATAGCTTTTCTGGATACAATAATCTGCATTGGCATTTATTGTATTTCAGAACTTAAGCACATAATTCCATGTACTCCTAGCTTTTAAATTTTCTGTTAAAAAATCTATTGTTCTGAAATGTATGCTTTTAAGTGTAAGTTGGGACTCTTTCAGCTTTCAGTAGTCTTTTGATGTTGTTATTCTACAGAATATACTCAGTGTTTTTATTATAATGTAACACGGGGATGTTCTTTCCTCTATTTTTAGTGTCAAACTACTTATTGTATCTGGGTAACCATCTTTTCCTCTAGATTTGAGAAGTTTTCTGCTGTGAATTTATTGAATTTTTCTATGCCTTTAACTTGTAGCTCTCATTCTATACTCATAATTTATAAATTTAATCTTTTTACTAGACCTCACATGTTTCATTTGTACTTTGTTGTTGTGTTTTTATTATGGTCTTAATTTTCTGATTCATCTATCTTGTCTTCAAGCTCTGGTGTCCTATCTTCCACTTAACTCCAGTCTATTGGTAGAAATTTCCATTAAATTTTTTGTGATTTGTTGGGCTTTCACTTACAAAATTTTCCCAATATTTGTATCATTTCATTGAATTTCTCCTTAATATCCTACATTGAATTTGTTATTTATCCAGCTGTTTATTTATATACTTTTTTAATTCATTCAGGAGTTTGTGATCTTCTAATTTTATTGAACATGTTTATATTATGTTCTTGTCTGGAATTTCATTTAATTCATTTCTATTAGACTCTATTTTGGTGGAACTGGTATGTTTTGAAGAAAGCATATGGCCTTGATTTTTTCTTACTTCCTGTGTTTCTATATGAGAGTTGTACATCTGGGATTGGGTTGTTGACTGGCTATTTCTACCTGTATCTTTCCACTGAAGTATTTACAATGCTCAGGCGAGATTAAGTTGTAGTAGGTTTGAGCTGTTGTTCCTTTCCACTGGCCTAATGGCAACTACATCTAATGGGTAGGTCTGCTATAAAATGCAGTGACAACTAGTTGAAACAAATCTCCCCTTTGGTTGTAATAACTTTGGGGAAATAAAAATACAATATAGTATGGTATATTCTAAAGTATTAGTTGCTGATCGTAGGAATGGGAAGAAAATAAGCTAAGACTAGAAATTTGTATTAAAGCAAATACAGAGGAAAAATACAGGAAGAAAAAGGAAATAGACAGATAGAAGGGGAGGAATAATAAAGACAAGGGGAAGGTAATAGAGCAGCTTCAGCTAAAGGCAGAGTGAGACGACAAAGAGGTAGAGAAATGCAATCACATGATCTGCAAACAGTCCCAGCACTTGGGAAGCAGAAGCAGGGAGACACCAAGGCCTGTCCTCTTCCTTTTGAAAGAGCCTATCTCAAAAAGGGTTGGCAAGAAGAATGTAGGATGAAACAGTCTGTAAATCTAGTATTTGATATTAAATTAGGTCTCTTTCTATACAGATACCCACCTGAGCTCAGGTGGAGAGTGTTCTGTGTGGCCACTTGCCTAGTAGGTGCAGAGCCTTTCTCTACACCATCTTAATTTTCCTCCTCTCAGCATTTGGATTGATGTGTTCCAGTAAGTGTAGAACCTTCTTGGGATTATGCTTCCTGTATTGGCCATGGTGCTATTCGCCTCACAATCAGAAGGTATGGCCCATGGTCAAACAATGGGCATTATAATAGAAAAAGCTGATGCCAAGTTTTTCACTGGAGTGCCTGAGACCTCAGCACCCTTAATCAGTTGACAGTGCTCATCTTTCTTCTAGAGAACTAGGGAGACTCAACCTATGGCTCCAATCAGATCCCACAGCATGGAGCACTGCACTGGTCCAACCCAAAGCTTTTTCTATCAAGCTAAAGGGATTCTTCAGGCCAGGATTTAGAAAATAATTGCCTGACCCTTCCCTGGGCTTCTGGAGAGGGTCACATAGGGAACAATCTTTGCTCCTAGAGGTATCTAGTCACCAACTCAGCATAGGTCTATTTTAAAAAAAAATGGCTTCTTGATGCTTCTCCAATGCTAAAGAGATTATTCCAGCATTTATAAGGTATGTGAACACCAGGATCTCTGTGTAATTGGATGACAAATCTGTTCAATAATATACTAGTGACAGCTGTGATTTTTATTGTCTAAGGTTTTTGTTTTATTTCATTTTTCTTTATTCTCCACCTCTTTCTACTTTGGTATCATATATGGCCTCTGCTCCTGCTGCTTCTCCTGCCCCACCTGTCCTCCTCCTTTCCACTCCATCTATCTCTCCCTATTTCATCTCTATCTCTCTAAAAATTATCTGGTACTGAAACAAGGTTCATTTTTTTCTGAGGCTCTCTTTGTGGTTCCAAACCTCTGCAGCTGCACTCACTCTACAACGGAAGCAGAATGCTCTCCAAGTGGGATGAGCTCCCCCAGAATGGGCTCATTCTGTCCTGTTTTCTAGAGTTTCTTTACTTTCTTTCTTTGTTACTGAAACTATTTTTTTTTCCAATTCCTGGTTTATTACCCCAAAGATTCTAGTTGTCTGTTAGTGATTGTTGTCCATCATCTCTGTCTCTAAATCAAGCTTGATTTTGTAAACAAATTGTTGTGTTTTGCTAAATTGCTCTATTACCAAAAAAAATTCAAGAGTCATATATTATAGAACTTTATAGTTCAAAGAAGCAGAGGAGGAGCAACCAGCTGACCTTCCCTTCCTACCAGAGACCCAGCCAGCACCTCTTCTCTCCACATGTCCCAGATGGAAAAGAGCACATGAATTCCAAGTCCCTCCCTTCTCCTTCCTGTCTGTCTTCTCTATCCATATTCCTGGCTTCTCTATGCTAATTCCAGTCAGCTAGCCGCTGGCTCTGCCCCCTGATTCAAAGGAGTGTCACAGTGTGATCAAATACCTCACAGCAACAAATAATTGCTATTATTTTAAGAATGTTTTTATTATTAATTAATTTTTCTATTCAATACTCAAAAATGTATGCAAATGAGTACCCAGGTCAATGCATCTGCAGCCCACAGGAATATTTTCTTATCTGAGAAATAGAAATTAAAACCAACATCTCACATAGTGCTGGTTTTGTTCATTTGTTTAAACTGTTGGTGTTTTGAGACATGTTCTTTGAAGTACTGAAAATAACTAGATTCTAGACTGATGCCTAGGTTTCCCTCCCTTAGTATAGCCCAGCCAGATGTCACTGTGTGCTAAGAGCTGTAAATACCCAGCACCCCTCTGTTTAACTGACAGCAAATATGATGTGGAAGAGTGGCCTGGTTGGAGCGGTGGGGGGTGGTGCAAAGCACAACCATGAAATAAAGGCATAAATAAAGTGGTACTACACAAGAGCTCAGCCTCTCCTCACAGAGTCTGTGATAACACTGGTAGATTTTCCAAAATCTTAAAAAGATGTAAGCCTGAACTGCATACAGGATGTTTCCTAACCTAGCCACGACACTCTAGCATTTTAAAAGATCCTGGCCTTTCTCAGCTCATGTCAAGGGAGCAGAAACCATTTTCATACACACAGCAGATGGCCCAACTCCAGTGGGTCAGATTCCAACAGAACAGGAGGCCTAATGAGTCCCAGGTCAAACCAATCAGCATGTTTCCTTTCCCCCTCTGGAACTAAGCAACAGGACACATCGTTCCTCTCTTCCTCTTGTAGTCAGACGAGGAGACAGCCTTCTGCTACTGCGGGGGTGATGATAACCCTCTGACAGGAGAGTGGGGGGACTTGGATAAACTTGGTGGAGGGCCATACCATGGTCCCCTGTGTTGACAGCATGCATATTAAAATTCCAGATCAATCTCAGAAAAGCCCCAGCTTTGCCGAAGATACCCAAATATTGAAAGATGTCTTTCCTTACTTTGAAGATTTTATTTTGAGGAAGACAGAACTGCTGAAGATCTAAATCAGAGCCTCAAGAATACAAAGCGCATGCTCGACCACTAAACTCCACCTGCAGCCCACACTGAAGTATCCAAGGCACATTCTCCACCACTAAACTCTACTTGTAGTCCACAGGAATATTTTCTTAGCTAAGAAATACCATGTGTGTATGAGTCTGCCTCCATTTTGGCTAGATGATTCTTTTTCCCAATGTGGCTTTTTGTTTTCTCTTGATGAGCCTTTTCAGTCAGCTTTAAAGACCTTCCAAAATGTAGCAGTTTATGGTCAGTATTTTAATTAAAAGTAAAGCAGAGATCAAAGGCAAAGAAGCAAAAACCTTCAAACCTTTAAGGGTCTTCCAACAGTGTGAACTGGTTTCAGTGAGGACGCACGTATGTGGAAGTGGGAAAACACACTTGCCAACATGAATCAGTGGGCATGTACCAAGTCACTACTGCGTGCCAACATTGAGTGGGATGCTGGTTTTTCAGAGTATAAAATTCACGTGATCTGCCATCAGAGGGGCTGGGGTCCAGAGGAGAAGCATGGACTTAATAAACATGCAAGTGAAAATTATATTAAGCACGATGAAGAAAAGAATGTGAATCAGTACAGTTCGATTCATTTTTTGAAAAATCACCTTAGCTGTTTTTATCCAGTTAGTCTGAGTTGTTTGGGCTAATTGCTTCAACTATTTTTTTCCTAAGGCCCAATGCTTAGCTTTCTACCTAACACATAATCTACAGAAGTTCTAATGAGGAAGCATCGCCTTAAATAGAAACAGGGTCACATAAAATATAGAAGAAAACAAGAAATGGATAAAAATAAAACCCTGAAACAATCATATAAGGAATCCAAAGATTGTGTGAAAAAAGGGAGAGGCTGAATATTGCTCTGTGGCCCTGACTGGATTCAAGTTTTCAGAACTGAACAATGTCTGTAAAGCCCATATTCAGTTGTCTGCAGCAGAAAGATGAGTACTTTGACGCAGTGGCCTCCTCTCATATGTTCACTAAAGCAAACAGAAGGCATTTGAGCAAAGGAGAGTGAGGCAGGTAAAAATGGTTGCCAGCCCCTCATCCCCAGTTTACTCATGGAGATCTCATCTATTTCCCCTTCCCAGGGTGATCCATGCATCCCTCTTTGGGTCTTCCTTGTTAGCTAGCTTCTCTGGAGCTGTGGGTTGTAGTCTGCTTATCCTTTGCTTTATATCTAGTATCCACTTATGAGTGGGTACATACCATGCTTGTCCTTCTCAATCTGGGTTACTCAGCATGATATTTTCTAGTTAGGTGATAGGGGATGAGAACATAAGGGAACAGGATGGTCGAGCTGGAACAGGGATGAAGTGGGAAAGTAATGAAAGAGATACCACGATAAGGGAGACATCATGGGGATAGAGAGAAACCGGGTGCTAGGGAAGTTGCCAGGAATCCCCAAGGATGATCCCAGCTTAGAATACTAGCAATAGTGGAGAGGGTGCCTGAACTGGCTTACCCCAGTGACCAGATCAGTGAATACCCTAACTGTCATCACAGAGCTTTTCTCCAGTGACTGATGGAAGCAGATGCAGAGATCCGCAGCCAAACACTAGGCAGAGCTCCAGGAGTCCAGTCGAAGAGAGAGAAGAGGGATGCTATGAGCAAATGCATCAAGATCATGATGGAGAAACCTGTAGAGATAACCAAACCAAATAGTGGGAACTCATGAAAGTTGAATCAATGGCTGTGGAGCCTACATGGGACTGGACTAGGCCCTCTGCATGGCAAGACAGTTGTGTGGGTTGATATGCTTGATGGGGGGGCCCTGGCAGTAGGATCAGAATCTATCCCTGGTGCATGAGCAAGCTTTTTGGAGCCCACTACCTATGATGGGACACCTCGTGCAGCCTTGAGGCAGGGATAGGGCTTGGACTTGCCTCTACTGGATGTGTCTCCCTAGGGGAGGCCTTGCCTTCTTGAGGGGGGAAGTGGGAGTGAGTTGGGAGGGGGAGGCTAGGGTGGCAGGAGGAGGAAAGAGGGGGATTTTTGATTAGTGTGTAAAATGAATGGAAAAGCTTTCTTAATTAAAAAAAATGGTTGCCAGACTCTTTCTCTTCTCAGCCCTTCCCATGGCAGATCGCCCCCTGGTGGTGAGTGCCCACTTTTGAGCACTGAGTAACTAGAAGCCAGCCCATGACGCAGGCTTTGGCAGCTCCGCT
This sequence comes from Peromyscus attwateri, assembly GCA_902168425.1. Lineage (NCBI taxonomy): Eukaryota > Metazoa > Chordata > Mammalia > Rodentia > Cricetidae > Peromyscus > Peromyscus attwateri. Next base: position 4,729 of record CABHPP010119924.1, on the reverse strand, counting down.
GGCCTTCAGCAGCACTGACTATTGTTCTGGGAAAACTATGCCATGAGGTTTATAAGGTTTTGCCTTGGCTGGTCTCCCTCTTCCCTGCCCCCACCCTCCAGTGGAACCAGCCTACTTCCCTACTGGCCCGCTCTCTGGTTCCCCTGGCTGTGGCGTCAGGAACAGGCACAAGTCGTGACTCAGAAACTCATAGGAGGGTCTCTGTGCCTTAACTTCAGCAGTAATGGACTAAGAACCTTCTTAAAGCCAGGCCATCGAGAACATTAGCTAATCACAGAGCATTTTAAAGTAATGACACTCATTAGCTTACTCCAAACAAGCTGTGACTTTTATCTTTTCTAGGGCAGGACAAGCATAGAAACACTCTAAAGGGACTTCTCCATTCAGAGGACATCCACTTTCTTTTTTGAACCTAATTATAAAATGCTGTCCGGGCAGTGTTATATAATCATGCTTAAAATTATTTATTCGTTGAGGGAATGACTGCTAATAGAGAATGTGTCCTGAATCAGACTACTGACATGTTGAAAAACAAGTGAATAATTTGAGGCTGGGCATATACTTGCCAGACAAAGCACTTGCCTGGCACCTGCAAGCCTTTGGAATTCATCCCCAGCAACACACACACACACACACACACACACACCCCACACTACACATACCACACCACACACACACACACCACATATACCATATACCTTACACACACACACACACACACACACGAACACACACACATCACACACTACACACACAACACAAACACACTACACACCACACACACCACACACCACATACACCATATACCCCCCACACACACACACTTGTGCAAGCGCACATGCATGCACATGCACACACAAAACAAAAATCTAATGTCTCTCAGACAAGTACAAACTGAACTGAGATAAACATGTGAAAATATGAAAGTATTAATTTCCAAATACTAGAATAACAATTTTGCATGTGTGTAGCAAAAGCACCTTATTTATCCAGAGGTATGAAATAAAATCATTGATCAGTGCTGTATAACATTATGTGAGTCTCTACAACAGATCATTTGGTCTTATTTCTTGCACTTTCTCCCTTCTCCTCTCCCCATCTCTCCTTCCCTCCCTCCCTCTCCCTCTCCCTCCCCCTCTCTCTCCCCCCCTCTCTCTCTCTCTCTCTCACACACACACACACACACACACACACACACACACACACACACACTGCAGAGAGCTGCCCACGACACTGTATCACACATAGACAACCTTGTTGAGCTGTCAGTTATAACTGGGAGGCCCACTGGGGGTGCTTTCCGGCTCCCACTCTCCCCACCAAAGTTGTCAGTGATGACCTTTCATCTGCTTTCCCAGACTGTTGGACATCCCCGTTGTCACCTGTGGCTCTCAGTGAATGCACTGATTTCGCAAACGTCTTCCACTCATCCATGGGGCTAAAGTCACGGCATGTTGAGCCCATGAGGAAACCCGGACCTTCCCTTGACAATGGCTACTCTTTGGCACAGAGCATTAGAACAAAAGATGACTCCTGTGTTTTCTGTTCTGTACCCCTATCAACAAAAAAGACAGACTAACACAGATGTCAACACAGATTGGACTAATTTCTGTGGATAAGTTATAACTGCCATAGAAGTTATTTGCTGTCACATGGCAGGAGTCACTTTATTAACTAAATAATAGTGTGGACAGAGTTGCTTTTAACTATTTACAAAACTATGCACGTTCTCTTAAATCTACTAGTACATAAATGTCACAATCACAACATGTATACCATTGTTTTACTTTTTTCTTGTGACTTTACCCATCAAATGATCACCTCTCAAGGGAAGCTATAGTTACACAATCTTTACCACAGCCCTGAAGACAGCGGGTCTTATGGGAAAAACAGAAGCTAAGAACTTCATGCACATAATCGGTTATTCT
>CABHPP010119923.1:3209-51467 GCA_902168425.1 Peromyscus attwateri | reverse complement strand
ACATGAGCTCCTGCAGTCCGAACTGTCAGAACCACTGGCCTAGAGGTTGAAGGAACCCAAGAGGACAAAAGGACGCCCTCAAAGCGCCCAAGCAGAACATCAAAAGGAAGGCTGCAAGCAAGTAGGGTTTGTTCTTCATTCATCTTCATCACCACCCTTGAACAACCATCTCAGAAGAGAGGGATTGGAATCTCTCACCCCGCTTGTCAAAGTCACATTCGTCTCCGTCTGGCAAGGGCACTGAAGCCCTAAGACCTGGGTTTCTGCTAGCAGCAGATCCCAGACCCAGCATCACCACTTTATCAGAGTCCCTCAGGGGATCTTCGGAAAGAAAGTCCACCCAGCTGTCTCCAAGGTAACTTAAATAAGAGTCACCCTCTGACAAGAGGTGGTAGAGAGTGAAAAGATAACGGTTCATTTTAAGACAGCCCCTAAGGGGCTTCCAAAACTCTTCAGGCCAGCTGACATGCATGATCTGTGTCGGAGGTACCCCACTTACCTCTCATCGCTTTACCTCTCATCTCCTGCCGTCCCCACCTTGACCTATTCTAGATCCGGGCTTCTATTTTTAGAGCTTCAAAAAGAAAACACAGTTTCAGTGCTGACTCACGACTGCATGATCTCAGAACTGTGTCTTAATTGCTTCATTATTTTTATCTGTAAATGAAAAATCATAAAGGCAGTATTTAGGGGGGAAATGCCTATAGAAGACACCAGAGCCCTCTCACCATTTCCCTTCCAACCTCTTCATTTTCTCTCAAACAAACAAATCTAAACATAATGAGCACGAGATGAAGGAGAGATGGGAACATAAACCACACTGAAGTGTAGAGAAATCGTATCACCCAAGCCATACCCACGTCAGTCAGCCCTGGGAATTTTTAAACTCTATTTCAACAAATATCAATCAAGAACCTAGTAGATAATGATCCATGGGATATAAAGATTGAAAAGTGGTACCAGCTAGCCTCCCAAGGTGCTCAGGGAGGAGCTGATACTTAATGCTTATGTCCTTTTTACTCATCCAATGGAACTGTGTATCAGATCTTTCTTGTATGTATCACCCCCCAGAGAGCTGTATATTACCATATTATTATTATTATTCATAAAAACCAAGTGAAATAGATTTTTTTAATTTTTTGATCTTGCAGTCAATGCAGTATTGAAAAAAGCCATTTGTGACAGGGGTATACGTGTGGATAATGGCAGTGGGTTAAATACAGTCCAAGTACCTTCTGTATGAACAAAGCAATCCTACAGTGAAGCCCACTGTATTATACAATTAGTGTATAACTTTTTAGAGTGCCACCTGGTCCAGGAAGTCTAACCAATACAGAAAATTTGGTTAACTAATCAGATGAAAGACTCCCTCCTAGGACTAGATTCGACACATAGTAGACCTGTAGAAAGCACCTCACCCCACCTCCACCCACAAGATCAGGTCTCATGTAGCCCAGGCTGGCCTTGAACTCGCTATGTAGCCACAGATTACGTTGAGCTTCTGATTCATCTTCCTTCACCTCCCAAGTGCTAGGATTACAGGTGTGCACTACAAAATCCGGTTTTATGTAGTACTGGAGGTGAACCCAGGGCTTCTTGCATACTAGCCAAGCACTCTACTACCTGAACCATGCTCTCAACCTCATCTCACCTCATTTGTGAAAGAAAAAGAAAACAGTCGTTTTCTTTATCCTAGAAAGGCCTTCTGTGTTTGGTCTGGAGCAAACTTTCACTGAAGCAAAAGTCAATGATTACTCCAACCCTAGTCCCCACTGAGAATTTGAGGAAATTATGTTCTCACGGCTCTCAAATGACAGAAAACCAATTAAAGCACAATTCATTATTGCATTCTAAATATGGGCCAAGTTGGGTCCCCCGAAGCCTGGTAACCTATTAACAACATACATTAGAAGTCTGCTATCACATAGTCTCCAGGTAAGTACGTCTACAGTGGAAGTCAGGAGGTGCAGTAGCACAGCTGTGGTCCTATTGTGAGTCCTGGAAGCAGGAAAGAGTCAGATATGCTGAGAGATGAGAGGCAAAGCAAACAAACGCAGTTTCTCATAGATCTATGCAAAAGCCTGGATATGCAAAAAGGAGGAGGAGGGAAAGGAGGGAAAAAAGAAAAGTGGGGGAAAGTGGGAGAAAAAGGGAGGAGAAAAAAGGAAGGGGAGGAAGGGTACATACTGAGTATCTGTCATATGTCTTGTCTCTAGATACTTGATAACATCTATATTAGTTACTTTTCTACTGATGTGATAAGGTACCATGACCAAAGCAGCTTATAGAAGAAAGGGTTGCTTTGGGCCTGTAGTTGCAGAGTATTAAGGTCCAGAAGCAGCAGCCAGCAGCCAGCAGCCATGTCAGCTAAAGCAGAAGCTGGGGAAGCATGTCATCTTACACTACGAACAAAAAGCCTAGAGAGGAGAGGTGAGAATGTCACATGATTTTGAAACCTCAAACCCCACCCCCAATGATATAGTCCCTCCAGGCAGGACACACCTCCTAAACCAACAACTGAGGACCGAGTATTCAAGCAGCTGAGCCTGTGGGGTGCACTGTCATCCAAACCACCGCACCCTCTCTATTATTACAACTCTATTATAGTAGCTGAACCTGCTGAAGTGAAGTAATTCCCCACATCATACACTAGGAAACAACTGAGCTCCACAGTCTCTTTAATTCTCAACTTGACCATCCAGGGGCAGAGATGATTAAAGAAAGCTTTAGAGAAGTTGAAGTACCATTCGTCTATACAGGTGAGACTAATTCTCAGACATCTCAGCTGCCTTGCCCCACCCCACACTGAGTGTTCTTTAAAACCAGAATGCAGAATATGATGGAAGAATTCTCTCTGGGATCTGCAGTGATTTGCATGTAACATGCCTCTCACTCCCAATAGGCTCATACTTCTGAGTGCATGGTCCCTACCTAACAGTCTTGTACTGAAAGGTTATAGAACCTTTGGAAGATGGAGCCTCACTGAAGGAAGTCGCTCATGGTGGGTGGTGACCTTCAGGTTTGATGAATTCAGCCCCGCCTCCTCTACTCTGCTTCCTGACTGCAGACATTATGTGACTAGCGCTTCAGTCTCTTTTAGCTATGTGGTCCTGTTACGGGAGGTTGTATCTCCTCAAACTGTAAGCCAAAATCAACCACCCCTCTGCTAAGTCACTTCAGGCCGGCTGTCTGGCCGCAGCAATGAGAAGGAGAACTGGCATAGGATTCATTGAGTCAACGGGGAGTGCTATTGCCAGAATGACTCGTAGAACCTGAGCAGCATGGCTCCAGGGACTGAATTTCAGGATGCAACTAAGGGCACTGGTTTGGGACAAGAAGGGACACATTATCAGGGGTCCAAACTTTTACCTCCAACTTTGACTCATTCCCTCAAGAAATATGGCTAGAACACTCTTTGTTAGGTAAGTGCCCCACGCTGAGGAAAAGGACAGGGTGCGGCCTGATAGAAGTTACCTCCTAGTAAAGGTGCCAGTATAACCACATTGAAGGTGAGTGCTACAAGAAAATAAACAAACAAACAAAAGAGTGGGCAGTAAGTAACTGGCTGGGTGAAGAGTGGTGTGCATCACTTAAGAGAGATCAGGGATACTTCTCAGAACAGAGCAAAACATTGTTTTCAATAAGAAAGCTGCTGTGTGCTGGCATCATGATAAGAGGATGTATGGGCAAGAATCGGAGGTCCTGGCAAGCTCTCCGAACTGGATATGTGAGCGCTAAACTTCTTCCCTCTGAGCACACAGCAGAGTAAACTTTGTTTCCCAGGCTCTCTTGCAGACAGGGAATGTCAGTGCAGAGTATGTGCCATGATCACTATAAATGGAGAAAAGAAAAATAGAAAAAGAATGGGAAAAAAAGAGAAAGAAAAGTGTATTCGCCGACTCTGCCTAACACTCACAGCAGCATTCCAAGAGGAGACAGAATCTGATTTGGACTCTGAGTGATGGACTAGGAGTTCTCACCATGGCGAAGGACAGGAAGGGTAATTCAGATAAAGAAAAATAGCATATGCAGTGGACCAAAAATACATATCCTTTAAACATCAGGGGACCAATGAAGAGCTGTATCATATATACCACTGAGCTTTAATCTCCATAATGATTCTGTAAGCACCTAGGAAGCCAGAGATGCTGTCCGTCTCTTTTGCATCTTTATGTGCCCATGGTAAGAAGAAAGGAAGAAAAATGAGGAGCTGGAGAAAGAGAGAGGGGAGATGATATAGTACACATGGCTGCAGGCAACCTACCCATCCTCAGTCACACGGGGATGGTCTCAGTGCTGAGAGAGAACACTCAGGGTTCATTTGCCTTTGATTTACCCCATGTCTATATTCACTTCACACCATCTGACAGCTGTTTTAGGCCGTTTCACTCGCCATTGGAAGCATGATCGGGCCTGAAATGCAAGCTGTAAATAGTGTACATTACATAATAAAGTTGGATTTAATGCAGAGTATGTTTTATGAATGCTGCAACATTTATTGTATATTTTAAGTTGTCATTGATTTTTATTGAAGGGGGCACTTTTATTATAAGTATACTATGCCAGAAGAGCCTCTCCCCTAAACCCCCAAAGCAAATTTGGGTTAGCTCACTGTAAGTGATATAGAAAACCAAGCATGATTTGGCTGGCCTGGATGATGCTTCCCCAGTGGCATCCCTCACCCACACACCTCTCGCATGAACGATCAGAAGGGGAGACAGATCGTGTTCACCTGGAACACGGTGGATGCCAAGGAAATAAATAGAATTTGTGATACTTTATTTCAGTTTTGACCATAAAAACTAATGAATAAATAACTTCAGCTCCATGTCAGCTAATATGTCATGAGCATGAGAGACAGTCTTTAGATTTAGATTCTGGAATTGTATTTCTACTCCACTTTCCATCTCTGTGAACAGCCCACACCTGGGAATCCCTTGCTCTTGCAGATGGTCTTCATAACCATTTGGCATGTCAGATAGTCTTTCTTCCAGTCTCTCCCCCGCCCTTTCCTGGACACATGAAATCTTTCCCAAAAGATCTAAATGCTGGTCCAGGTTCTTTAATGCACGCCTGTACTCAAGAAGCTGAAGCTGGAGGGTCTTGAATTTGAGGCTAGCCTGGGTTACATAAGGATACCCAGGTTTGTTACTATGATTATTGTTTTTATGAGAGAGAGATAAATGAATATTTGGATTGTTTAATATGGTAGTCATAGACCTATGTGACTGTTTAAATTTAATTTCAAAAATATTTAGTTATAAATCCAATTCCTCAGGTGAAATATCCAGGTTTCAAATGCTCAAGAGACACACCCGTCTACAATCTACTACATCAAGAGACATATGTCTGCATGCAATCTCCTATATCAGGAGACATCCATGCTTGCAATCTACTGTATTGGACAGTGAAAAATAGGCCATTTCCATTTTTGCACAAAATTATATTCAACTATATTCCTATAGACCACAGGCCTGTTGAAGAACTTGGGAGTAATCACACATACTGCTTGTACTATATAGCTCATCCTCCTGGCCTTAGGTTTGAATTCCTCCGGCCTCTTTCCCTGACTCTAGCCATTTCCCAGCTTCCAGCTTACAAATCACAACCCCAGTTCCATTCTTGCCTGTGCTGGATGAGACTTTGCTTCACACTCATCCATCCACTCCCAGTGTCTTGCCTAGCAAGTACGTGTGTGCCACTTGCTTCCTCGATGCCAGGGGTGCAAAGGTAGAGAAGACTCCATTCCTCATCCTCAAGGGCATCCTAATCAATCAAGCAGTGAGCACTAATTACGATGCGTGGTTGTTAAATGAGAATCCACAAGTCATTTTATTTCTTGCTAAAGGACCTTCAATGGGGCAATTTTTCCCAATGAAAATGTTCAAAAATATTTGCTGTAAATTATTCAATATGTGTATACACTTCCAAGCACTAATATTTCTATACGTCAGAACTGAGAAATAATAAAGTATCTTTTAAACACTTCCCTTTCCTGTAAGATTAATACCACTTACTTTAAACCTTTACAGTCAATGCTCTTGAGAAATACATCTATCTGCTTGCAAACAATTCGTTGCCAAAGGGCATAATTTGGAACGAGGAGGTGTGAGCTTCTTCCTTTAAAGTCCTCAGGACATTAGGGCAAGCTAATGCTTGTGCCACTTTATGAAAGTATTTAGTGCCAGGTGAGCCTGAAGGACATTTGGGGCTGTAAATCTCTGCTATTCATTTACACCCCAGTGAGCTACCCTCACCCAGTTGCCAAACCATATCTCAGTAGAGAAAAGGGTGCAAGAAAAGGTAAGACCACTCAGGCCAACAAGTGAAAGTCAGCCACTCCTGTCATCAGAGCAAAGAACTTATTAATATCCTCATTAATATAATAATATTATATTCATTAATTGTAATAAGTTTATAAATATATATATTTTAATGCTGAAAATTTGAAGGTTTTAAAGCCAACAGATAAATACATTTTATAGGGTTGATGGACTCATGGTTCAAACCCAAGCTGTCTGGTTTCAGGGGCTGGGGTCTTAACAACTACAAAATTTGCTACTGCCATGGCCCATTGCAATAAATATATAATAAATTATATATAAATATATTATAACATATGTATTATAAATAAATATATAATTATAATAAACATGTAAAATATATTATATATAATATACTAGACTATAATATATGGCATAATAATAAATTATATATTCTAGAAATATGATATGCTAATAAAAGATATGATATATTATACTAAATTATAATTATAGTATGTAATTGAAATAAATAATAAATAATATATTAATAAAATAGTAATATCCTTATTAATAAGTTCTTTGCTATGATGACAGTAGTGGTAGTTACTGTTATATGTCTATATGGGTACTGGATCTATCTGGCATTAAGAATGACAGTAGTGTAGCCTCCTTTCAGATAACCACGACCTCAATAAAGTCATGTTTTGTGGGCTCCAGCCCCACTCATCAATCTGCATCAATCAAGCATTTTCTATCTCTTCCAAGTCCATGAAATGTATGCCTCCAATGGATGCATTATCTAGAAAGAACTTGCTAGGAAGTCCTATGCTTCAAGCCACTTGAACAAAAGATCATGAAATCCCACCTGTTCCTGCCCAGATCATCCCTCCATGGGTTATGGGACACTTTCAGCATCCTTTGCATCAACTCAGACCTTTTAGGTACACCTATTCTATATTTACTTGGATTTGGATGTCTTTTAACATCACTCTACCCAACACATAAAAATCCAAAGGACCAAAGCCAGCTTGCAATGGCCATGGCAGCAAAACCTCATAGTTGTTAAGAATGTCCCATCCCCGCTCCAAAACCAGACAACTTGGGTTTGAATCATGAGTCCATCAACCACTATGGAACATATTTATCCCCTGACTCTGAAATCTTCAATTTTTTTCACCAGTAAATTGGAGACATTATAATACCCAATCTGTAAGGCTATTGGGAGGATTAAATAAGAAAATTCAACTAGTAATTCCAACATTTAACCAATAATAATCACAACCAGTGCCTGGCTCCCACTACATACTTAAAATTCATTGCTTCTTTTTTCCAGAATGGACTTCCTTATTCTACTGAACTTGGCAACAGAAACCAGGGAAGCCAGGCTGTGGAGGGCAGGGACTTTCTGTGTCAATTTTTATCTTCTTTGGGAGGACATAGTAGTTGCTGGCTCACTTTCCAGAATGAACTGACATCGCTAAGACTCAGGAAAGCTAAGACAGGATAACGGGCTGGTAAAAAGAGGCAGAGCTCCCTGCCTTATAGCAATTGTCACCTAAAATGGGGGTCTTACGCTGTTATCCCAAGACTGAATCTTTGCAGTTTCTCCATGGGATAACCTGAGACCTGTACTGAAGAAGTTGTCTCACCATTACCCCTTTATCACACTGAGCAGAAGAGACATGGTTTCTCAGGATGCTAACAATGGACTCTCCTCTCCCAAACAAAGAACTTTTCTCTATCATTCCGCAGTTTGGGTACCAAGTGGGTCAGTTTTTGTCATATTGGCACGAACTGGAGTCACTTGAGAAGAGGGAGCTTCAGTTGAGGAATCCCTCCATTGGACTGCCCTGTGAGTACATCTATAGGCCTTTTCTTGATTGCTGATTGATGTAGCAGGGTCCAGTGACATCCCTGAGCAATAGCTAAGTAAATCCAGGGGCCTGCCACAAGCCAGTAACAGCTGCCCTCCATGGTCTTTGCTCCGGTTTCTGCCCTGAATTCCTGCCCTGGCTTCCCTTGAGAATAGACTGCAACCTGTAAGCCAAAAACCCTCCCCACCCCCAAGGTTTTTGTTGTTGTTGTTATTGTTGTTGTGGTTGTTTGTCATGGTGTTTATCACAGCAGCAGAAACCAAATAAAAACAGGTATCTCTGAGGCACTATGAAATGGAATAAATAAATAATGTTGTGATAAGAGCATAATGAAATCTTTATACCCACAACATTCCCCTGCACAGGACCTTTAAGACAAGCTTAAAAGTTCCCATTTAACCATAGTCAAAACCCAAAACTCGCCGGGCGTTGGTGGCGCACGCCTTTAATCCCAGCACTCGGGAGGCAGAGGCAGGCGGATCTCTGTGAGTTCGAGGCCAGCCTGGGCTACCAAGTGAGCTCCAGGAAAGGCGCAAAGCTACACAGAGAAACCCTGTCTCGAAAAACAAACAAACAAACAAACAAACAAACAAACAAACAAAAAAAAAACCCAAAACTCTTCTCTGGAAAACAAATCATCCCAGTTACTGGTGAGAATAGAATTGCCTGGCCCCAGAAACTGGCCCAGAAACTCCAAATAGCCAAAAGTCTAGAGCAGTTCTGAGTATGCTGGGAAAAGTAATTCATGCCTTATGCTTGAGGCTGGGGTGCCCTTCTGATCACCTTCATTCTTCCTGGCTTTACTGACCATCAAGATGCTTTGCTATCATGACAACTATATTAAATCTATGCCCTGCTATCCTCCTCTGAGCTGGTTGTGACCTTTCTCCAAACAGAACCTTGATGCAGTGGACACAGGAGGGAGTTAGTGTCTGAGGAGTGACTTGAGGCTAAAGCCCAAATTCCTTAGCTTCCATTCAAACATGCTTCCCAATAGTAGGGCCCAACCTCCCCTCACAGGTATATTCTGTTCTGTGTCCTCAGCTACAGCCCTCTCTCTGGTGGTTTAAAGAGACAGCATGCTTTTCAGAACTCTGAATCTGTTCAATGAGACTCTTTTGCTAAAATCTTCCTCCTCGTTCTCCTGAAGAGCTGCCTCCCTTCAAGTCCAAGTCCAAATGTCATTTTCTCCTTCTTTATCAGAATAAGATCTCCTAACACTCTCCTAATGGTTTTAATGCTCTTCAGATTTTTTTTAAAGAACCACCATTGATTGTGAATGAATCCCTTAAAATTTTATGAAGAAAGTAGACCCTTATCAGAAAAGTGCTTACCACCACCCATGATTAGCAGCACAGAATTTCCTGAGATCATCTGAAGACTTATTATAAATTCTTGTTTATTCTTATATTCTTCTTATGTTACTTTTTCTATCACTTGTTATCACTAACATTTATCTCAGGCAGAATATTCTGGATAATCAGATTTCCTCCAAGACAGCTATGAACAGCTGCCATACAAGAAGGTAAAGAGTAGTTGATTGACTAGTTCTAGCTGAGATACTGCATTTCTCCTAAGCTAAGGAGCTCTTGAATTGTCCATCCCTAGCACCAGAAGCACCTCTTGGGCCTGTGTCCCGCCTTTTCCCTTTTCCCATGGGACATTTCCCTGGCTTCATAGACTGATGAGAAATGTCCCTATCAAATGGGAGCCAAGCTCTCTATTGGGAACAGAAAGAGAGTGTTTAACTACTGAAAGGCCACTGACTATAGGTCTGAAAACGTTTGGAAACTGAAGGGTTGTATACAAGTACAATGAGTTGATGGAAACTGAAACTGAACTTGACGTTGGCTTTGTGTTTTTTATACCTGCAGAGCCCAGAAGGTCAGCCACCTATCTAATCCAGGCTACTAGATCAGCTTCCAGACACATTGCATGTTCTGTCCACCTGTTCCTCTGACACTCCTATGCAGAAATATACCCTTCCCATTGGGATACACATCCTGCTTCCTTCTAGCTCCAAACCAGTGAGTCAAACTTATAATCCGTCATCTTTTAGGGTGCCCAGACCAATGTGCTAGAAAGAGGGATATCATCACTGGAGGCTGAGAAACTCCCTCCCTATCCCATCTGGACCACCCTTCCACCAGGACTTGGCTCCCGTCCACATATCCAGATGAGAGCCAGAACTCACACTCAGAGAGAAGACAGGCTTTGCCATCCTCTTTCAGCCGCCTTGCTGGCTATGTTTATTGTCCCATTAATTATCTCTCTGCATCTTTTAACAGTATCAGTCCTGGAAGAAAGCTGCAGACAATGATTCCAATGTGACTTTCCAGGGTGATGGAAATTACAAAGATGTCCAGCCCTGGAGAGCATCAGGCAGTGTAACAAGGTTCTAATGGAAAGCACAGAGCAATTAGCAGGGAGATTTACCTCCCTGTCTTAAAAGCATTTTTATTACTTAATCAATCACAAGCAATTTCTAAACAAGGCTGGGATTTTACGTGGAGCCATAAATCTCTTCCGTTTGCTTCCAGGGGCAAGAACAAGAAAGTAGACGTGACATTCCAGAAGGGACATTTTATCCCCTGTTAAGACAAAAATTGAACCCAGGTCACATGGGAAATAAAAAGAAGGAACAGAAGATGGCCACAGGGTTGTAGAGGGCCCACAAAAAGGAGGAAATAGTAAGGTAAGGGGGCTTGGCCATGGCAATGGAGCCAAGTTCAGTCCCATTACTTCCCACACGTGGAGAGGGAAGAAGACTGAGGAATACAGCGTGAAGATCTCCCAGAGGGAACCAGGCAGGCTTTGGGGTTCTTTTTGCCTTCATTTCATGGCAGGGCTGTCTCCAGGCCTCAGTCTCCTCACCTGTAAACCGACAGAATCCAAGCTGGACTGCAAACAATGATTCTGAGCCGCAAGAACGGATCAGAGCCACCAGGGGAGCATTTTAGAAAACACCATTGCCAAGTTCCTTCCCCGACCAATTAAATTATATGATCTAAGGCCCAGCTGAATGCTCTTTAATCTCATCTAATTCCAGCTTGAATGGTCAACACAGGGAATCATTTTGAAAATGAAATGTCTGAAGTCCTCATAGCTGTGAGGCCATGGATTGATGATAGAGACATTCTGCGTGCGTTCACACCTTCTTTCCCTCCTTTGCGCAGTATGCTTTTCCCAAGCTCTTCTGAGGACCACATCGGAGGCTGGGTCTATGGGCGTGTCTCATGGCTTTACCATGCTTCTAGAAAACATCCTCATTAACTTTTATTTATGCCGGAAAAGTACTGCCTGGAGGCCCGAGATAGCAGGTGCTGGGGTAAGGAACTGCTGTCCTCAGATAAACCAGTGACACTTTCCAGCTCTGTGGGCTTATGATTTCTTGGCTCTTGGGGCCTCTTTAAAGACTGGTATGGAATAATAGTTCTTTCCTTACATGAACTGTGCTGGCACATGCTGGGTAGAGAGATGTGACCATAATCTAGCCCTGGCCTCTAACTGTCTCCACCTTTGGCAAACACAGAAGAGACTAGAACATAGAAGAACCTATGTCAATGAGCTTTCTCTTCACTGTGACCAGATACTTGACAGAAACAAGGAAGAAAATATGTGAGCCATGGCTTCTGAGGGTTTAGTTCATGATCACTTGGATCTAGGCACACAGACATATCATGGCAGCAGAAACTCATATCTGAGTTCCTCTGGAGCAGTGACCTGGAGCAAGCTCATGCTACACCCATCCCTTCTATGCTCCTACTGTTCTCTTAAACAGACAATGCTATATACCCACCATAATTTTCTTAATCATATTCTGGTTTTATGTCACACACACACACACACACACACACACACACACACACACACATACGCACATATGCGTGCATACACAAACCTATTCATAGAGGTACCCATAGTACCTGATATTTTAGTAGCTACTACTCTTCCCAGCCCTTCTCCTTGACATAGAAGTAACCATTTTTCTTGCCTTCTTGATTCTTGGACCAAGAGTTGGGGAATTAAGACACATAGGATGAAGAGCATACTGTTCATCTAGCAATTCTGTCACCATAGTAGAGAATACTTGGTAGAGCATGAATTTTAGTTCCAACCTCTCTCCAAGCCAAAGATAAGCAAAGTTTCAAAAAGGGTCAGATAATAAAGGTTGTGAGCTTGGGGGACATTTGGTCACTACCACAGTTGCATTCCAGTAAAACCTTACCCTCAAAAGCAGGCCGTAGGCCAAGTCTTTCTAAAGTTCTGGTGTGTAGTCTTGTCTCAGCCACTAGGCTGTGCTAGGTGGGCTTGCTTTCCTCAATTCAGCCATGGCCCTGCCACACCTGGTGACACAGGCCTGTAATTCTAGATATTTGGTGGTAGTTGGGGGCAGGGGGAGATGACCAGAGGATCAAAAGTTCAAGGCCTACCAGGACTACAGAATGAATTCAAGGTCACAAAAGGACTGAGAATATAGCTCAGAGATAAAGCACATACCAGCGGGCTCAAGACCTTGGGCACAAGCCCCAGTATGGCAAAGTGGGGAAAACAGTCCCTTCAAATTATTAATATATGTAATGCAAACATCCTAAATATCACTATAACCCTTGATCTAATCATTTCACTCCTAGGAATTTATCTTAATAACCAATGGTAATAAAGAATTTTATCTTTTGTGTCTATTTTATGTTCACAGTAACTCCTGTGAGCCATATTTCTGCCTCTGTTTTGCCTCTAAATAAACAGACAAACAAAGATGTTAAGTGACACCCTCCCGGCCCCATGACACAAAGCTAGAAAGCGACAAAGCAGTGACCTCTAGTTCTTATGTGAAATAAACAGTGAATGCACAGAAATCCCAGCCATGTGCCACCAAGTTTATAATATAGCCAAAGAAAACATCAAATATCAAAACTAGAGAATGGGCAAAGGATGGCGGCACAGTAGAATACAAGACCACGGTAGGCGAGAATGTTGTTCTGCAACATGGCCTGCAGTAGCTCTTGTCCACAGACAACATCCCCTTGCAGTGTACTGTGCTGCTTCTCCCTTCAAAGAGGAAACTTCAACCGAGAAAATACCTCCAGGGCTGGAGAGATGGCTCAGCCATGAATGGGTAGGCTCACAACCAAAAATACAGGAGAAAATATCTCTCTGTCAGATTGACTGATAGATAAGCAGGTGGGGTGTTTTCTTGACTGATTGATGTAGGAGGGTCCAGCCTACTGTGGGTGGTACAACCCCTGGTCCTGGATGGTATTAGAAAGCAGGCTAAGCAAGTCAGGTGAGCAAGCCAGTAAGCAGTCTTCCTCCATGGTCTCTGCTTTAGTCCCTGCTTCCAGGCTCCTGCCCTGAGTTCCTGCCTTGATTTCCCTCAATAACACACTCTGACCTATAAAATATAATAATCCCTTTGCTCTCCAAGTTGCTTTTGTTCATGGTCTTTGTCACAGCAACAGGAAAATACATGAGGACAGCATCCTATGAGGGAGACTCTTCAAAGAGAACTCAGCAGAAAAAAAAAAAACAACACAAAACAGTAAGCCCATATAGTCTCTATAGTCAATAAATTATTTTAATTTATTTATTTTAACATAATTTTATTGATTCTTTGGGAATTTCAGATCACACACCCCAATACCACTCATTTTCCAGTCCCTCAGTATCTGCCTTTTACCCTTGTAGTGTCCCCCTCCAAAGGAAAACTAAAAAAAATAATAATAAAAATAAGATAAATATTAAAAAATACAAATAACATTAATTTTAATGGCCTATTTTGCAGGTGTGTATTAATATAATAGTAGTGTTTGAGAATCTATGTTAAATACCAAAAGAGGGTAATCAAAATTTTCTAATCTGAGGGTTGAGAACATGTCTTAGCAAACCCCAAGCATCCAAACTTTGGTAGTATGTGCCTGGTTAGGCAAAGGAAAAAGGGTCCCTGGCAATTGCTGGCCAGCCAGTCTAGCTGATTCAGTGAGCTCCAGGTCCAGAGAGACTCTCTGTCCCCAAAAATACGGTGTAGGGTGATTAAGGGACACCCAATATTAATCTCTGTCTTCCAGATGCAGAAACATTCAATAAATCCCTTTCTCCTTCTCTCCCTCTTTCCCCCTCTCCTTCTGCCCCTTTTTCTCTGACAGGTTCCCATTATCTAACCTCTCCTAGCCTCAAACTTAAATTCTCCTGCCCTAGGATTAATGATGTGCACCGTCATGCCCAGTCTCTCTCTTAGTGTTTGTACTTAGAAAACTCTGACACTGTATAGTGTGTGTGTGTGTGTGTGTGTGTGTGTGTGTGTGTGTGTGTGTTGTGTATGTGTGTTATTGTGGGGATGTACTGTAGCCTTTCCCCAACCTTGTACTGATCTTTAATACAGAATTCCTGAAATTCCTTTAGCACTATATAACTTTAAAGATTTGGCAGGATTTCAAACAGCAAATAAGGGACAGAGCCTTGCCTTTGCCTGGGTAGGAGTGAAATGACAGAAAAACCAAATATACGATTAAATTATAATACAGTGCTTAAGGGTATAGGATAGAGAAGTGATGCAAGAAAAAAATCTGATTTCACAGACATCCTTCTAACCTGTAAGTACTGCAGATTGTAGCTGTTCTTAAAACATTTTGGACAGTGCTATGCCTTGAATTGTTCGTGTGCTGCAAGTTTAATCCCCAAGTTTACACACTGATAATATTAGATGTGATTAGGATTAGATGAGGACCAAGGCAAGGCCCTCCTGATGGCCTTGGTAGCTTTATTGGAAGGAGAAGAGGAGCCTAAGCTAGCATGCTTGTATTGTTGGACCATGCAATGCCCTCTGGTCACCATGAAACAACAAGCATCCTCCCCAGAAGCTGAGCCCATAAGGACATCATGCCCTTGGCCTTCTAGAACTAAGAGCCAAATCCATTTCTCTTCTTCATTTCCACCCAGCCAGTGATAGTTGGAACAACAGAAAACAGACTAATACAGGTGAGTATATGAGTAATTTAAACAACTTTTAAAACATGCATATTCCTGGGCCCTTCCTTTGAAGATTACAACTCCATAGGACAGGAAGGAGGCAAGGTACCTGTACTTTAGAAAACTCTACAGGTAAGAACCGCTGGTCCTATGTTTCTCATGGCTGTTTTTCTTCCAGTGGTATTAAGCATGACAAGGAAAATCAAAGCAAGTTTCCTGGAAGAGGTGGCCCATGGCTGGGACCTGAGAGATGTGGGATTAGAGAAGCCATTTCCACTATTTGAAGTAGATTGATATGTTTACTAATATATTTGCAGATGGCTCCCCACACCAAGCCTGGGCACCCACCCTCACTCATGCTAATCAGACCTCACCAGGACCCAGCTGTAGCACCCAGAAGCTACACCTCTGCTCCTATTGTTGGGGCTTTGCTTAGCCCTTCCTCTATCTGACTACATCAGGCTCCTTACAAGCTAACCTGATTCTCTCCATCCCTTTCTTCCAGACAGAACTCACAGAACACTGTCTTGAACTAGATCTGTTTGCAGCAAGTTGTGCTATATCAAATGTGGAAAGTTTGCACCATACCAGCATCTGCTCGAGATATGTGGCCAAACATCAGAGACATTTACAACACAACACCCGTGCTCCACAGTGTTGCCTTTTTGATGGGGCCACGCTTGATGCCGGCTTTCAATTATCCACAAGGGGAGGGAAAGACTTAGCAGGGCCAATGTGGAGAACAAATTTGAGGCCATAAATAAAAACCAGTCTTCAAATAATAGGCTAGGAGGATCACATGTATTTGGATAATTGAGCTATGACCATAGGCAAGTCATTTATTCCACAAGCTGTGTGTGTGTGTAAACCAGGACTCCAATTTATTAATTTACGGCTAGAAATAAATGTACTGCCATGTGGCCCAGACATTCGCATCTGTCTGATAGAACTCACGTTTACTCCATCAGCAGCAGTTTCTGGGGAAGTCAGATTATCAAAAGGTTGCTTGGGGAGTGTGGAATCAGTACAAGAGGAGCTTGCTCGGTAATTTAACTCCAGGGGGAAAAAATGAGCTTTATATGTCAGGCATCATGCAATGTGGAAACAAAGACATGATTCCCAACTTTGAAGAGCTTGCTTGCATCCAGAGGGATGTGGTTAGGTGGTCATTTGATGCAATCATCAATATAACAGAAATATTAGAGAGAAGGCTATGGCTACAGCTCAGTGCTATAGTGCTGGTCTAGCATGTGCAAGACCTGGGATTCCATATTCCATCCCCAGCACAAGAAAGAAGGAAAGGGGGGCGGGCTGGAGAGACTTCTCGATGGTTAAGAGAACTGACGGATTCAGGTTCAATTCCCAGCAGCTACATGGCAGCTCACGAATCTCCATAACTATACCTCCAGAGGATTTGACGCTCTCATACAAACATACATGTAAGCAAAACACAGACAGATATGAAATAAAAATAAATAAAAAGGAACAAAGGAAAGGAAAGAAGGGAGGAGAAAAATAATTAAATATATGGAATACATATGGGGTCTTTAGAGGCATTACCTTTCTGCTAGGTCTTGAAGGTTTAATAGGAGTTTGTTAAGCTGGGATGGAGAATATACTTGGTGTAGTGAATTTCACTCATTGGCAGAGCAGCAAAGGGTGAAGGTTCAACATGTCAGCACTGGGGGTATGGCATGGGCAATGCCAGGTCATGATCATGCTACTGTTTAGATGCTAAGGGAGCTGGATGCTATTGCAAAAGTGGTAGTGTTCAATTTTTATTATTTCACACATACCAGGTGTATATTTAAAACACTGTTCTGAAGAACATGCTCATTTTCTTTAAATGTCATGAGTCTTCTCACCCAGGATCTTGCCGGGAGCCCAGGCACTAGTATTGCTGGATAATGACAGAACTGGTTCCATATGCAGTCTGTGAAAAAAATCTAACTCAGGAAATGATAGAAGCATAATGTCAAACTATTCTTTTGTTTTATTTATTTACTTATTTAATGTATATGAGTGTGTTGCCTGCATGTCCATACGTGCACCATGTGATGTCTGATGCCTCCAGGGGTCAGAAGAGAGTATCAGATCCCCTGGAACTAGAGTTAGAGTTGGTGGTGAACCACCGTGTGGGTGCTTACAACTGAACCTGCATCATCCAAGAGCAGCAAATGCTCTTGTCCACTGAGACATCTCTCCAGCCCCATATCATCAAGCTCCTGATGGCTTTAATGAGGTGCTTATTCTATCCCCCACTTTACAGACAGAAAACCTCATGACAATAAAATAGTTGGCAGAGGCAGGATGGGAGCAGAGAAAGCATACTGGGGTTCTGCAGAGGAACCAAACCAGAAGAAGAAACAGATGTGGACTCATAGAAAAAGAGAGACGAACAAGTGAGAAACAGAGAGGATAGAAAGAAATATTTGTTATAAAGAACTGGACTCACATGACTATGGGGCCAATGATCCAAATTCTACAGGGCTGCCTAGAAATTCAGGTGAGAGTTGATGTTTCAGTCTTGTGTCTGAAGTCCACCAAGCAGAGTCTCAAAACTCGGGCAGTTCTCCATGGTCCAGTCTAAGAATTCATTTGTACAAACACCTACTCAGTTTTAGCCTTTGGACCTTCAACTAATTAAAGAAGACCCACTCACATAGAGCAGAGTGCAATCTGCTTTATTTGAAGTCTAGTCTTTGAAACATGACTTGACATTCCCTGAACCATCACTGCTAGAATCCCATCTCTAGCTCTCCCTTGTCATGGAGACTTACCAGAGGCACATTTGGAAGAAGCAATACTGTTCTGAAGGAATCAAAGCTCCTGGTTCTAGGGTCACCTCCCTCCCCAAAGCAACTGTGAAATCCACCACCTAGAAGACAGTGCCTTAACCCAAAGAGTAGGAAAGAACTAAATGGCAGCAAACAGGCTTGACACGTACATTCTACACTACCAAGCAGAGGTAGGTCTCCATAAAGGGAACTTAACTGTATTTCTATCATATTGGGGCTTGGTCTCCAGGGCTGACACAATGACAATCACCAGTTTCTGACATTTCAATGCTTAATAAGAACAAATGTGCTGAGGCACAGTTCACCGATTTAACGCTGAGGATTTTGATAAATGGCTCCCTTATATTTTCATTTGATAGATTTTTACATCAGACAATGAAAGTTAGGAATGTGCTGCTTCATGGTGCAAAGAGTGCCAGCCAAGGAGAAGCCTTGCCGGGGTGGAGGCGGGGTGCTGGATGAACTCCCTGCTGCAGCCCTGCTTGTTGCGGGGCTCACAGCCTGAGCCTCATCCAGACCATGGAGGACAGCAGAAAGCTACTGACTCCAGTTTGGTGAAGCAAGGAGGAAGCCTGCTTTTTGGATTGTGGTGATGTAAACCAGTGACTGTGAGTCCATCTAAATCTCATTCCTCTGTGCCTCCTCATGGGAGGCCTTGCCTTCTTGTTAGGGGTAGCGATGGGGGTAGGTTGGGAGGGGAAGACTGGAGGGGCGGGAGGAGGGAGGAGGGTGATCTTTGATTGGTATGTAAAATGAATAAAAAAAATTCTTAATGAAAAAAATAAATAAATCTCATTTCTCTCTTCTGGTGGTAAAAACAACACAAGGAAGTCAATATCATATAGATACTAAATTACCTCATTATTTCAAGAGAAATTGAAGCCACGCAGGACCTTAAAAAGCTCATAATACTACAAACTCTCCAGGGGTCAGGGATGGGAACTCACTTGCCTTTCCAGCCAATTCTAAAACCACCTAACTTTCAGATTCCAAAGCACTATTCAGCACTCTCTCCCTCATCCTCCACCCCTACCCACTTCTCTCTCCCATAGTTTTAGCCCAAAGCATTTTAATGCAATATGTGATCATGGCTTTTAGCTGCAAGCATCGAAGTTTACTTGGTTTAGTTTACACAGGAAATAAAATTATTTCTAAGATATCAGTTAGTTCTCAGGGAGATAAACAGTCTGGAAAGTGTGTCGTGTTGTCTAAAGAGCCTCTACAGCTACAGGCTGAATATTGTTACTTGAAATGCCTGGGGCCAGAAGTGTTTCTGTTTCTTAGGCTTTGGGTGTTGGCAGAAGCTTTATCAGCTGAGCATTCTTAATTGGAAAATCCCAAACTGAAAATTCACTGAAATCAGATTTGAGGTGTTTTGATTGAGATGTTAACTTATATTGAGCACCACCTCTAATAACACAGCGAGAACTTGACTTTAGAGCTGCCACACCTTGTGTCCTGAGCACCCAAGTCTGCCCTGCATCAGGAACTTGACATGGCTAGTCACTACTGTAGTAACTGAAGTCCAGTTGCCACAGCAACCACAAACAGCCAGTCCTAACTTCCTTGGGAAGCTTACAACAGCCCTGAAAGGCCACTGGGCTGCACACTCACTTCAAGACGGGCTAGAAACATGAGGTCTGAACTCTACTCTCCAATCTGTGTCATCTTACAGGTCCAGTGATTGAGTCAGAAGCTAGGATCAGCTCCCAGTGAGAGGCTGCACTAAACGTCAAGATCTCAGTCTCTGATGCAGTTCTTTGTCCTGGTTATGAGCTAATTATGGGGGTGACACATGGGATTTACAGAATTAGAGTCCTTAGAGAATTGAAACGTGTGGAGTACCAGTTTTGAATACTTTCCTCTTCTTCTTGGAAGTAAACCAGACTTTGAA
This sequence comes from Peromyscus attwateri, assembly GCA_902168425.1. Lineage (NCBI taxonomy): Eukaryota > Metazoa > Chordata > Mammalia > Rodentia > Cricetidae > Peromyscus > Peromyscus attwateri. The sequence goes on along the minus strand of CABHPP010119923.1, from coordinate 31,669 downwards.
AGACATACACAGATGCTTGGAAGTAATACCTATCTCCAAAAGTCCACCTTGCTAGCTTGTCTAACTAAAAGCCTTGGCCATGTTGTCCTGTTGTTAGAAGTCTGCAATCACAGATCAGTTAGCAATGCAGTAGAATACAAAAACCACAGCATTCTCTAACTAAATAGTCTATTTGGGGAAGTCAAAGAAACACCCACTTTACTCCTTTTCTCAAGAACTCCTTTAGTGAATCACAGATAACATCACAGCAGATGCAAAGGCAATGACATGACCCTCCAGAGAAACAAGGAGCCATGGACCCACAGGAGACATTTGAACGGAGCTCGAAGCTAGTTATGAAGTGTCTTTAAAAATTCCCCTATGCTGTTGGTGGGAGTGCAAACTTGTATAGCCACTTTGGAAATCAGTAGGGTGACCTCTCAGAAAATTGGGAATCAATCTACCTCAGGACCCAAGGATACCACTCTTGGGCATATACCCAAGGGATGCTCAATCATACCACAAGGACACTTGCTCAGCTATGTTCATAGCAGCATTATTTGTTATAGCCAGAATCTGAAAACAACCTAGATGCCTGTCAACTGAAGAATGGATAAAGAAAATGTGGTACATTTACACAATGGAGTACTACTCAGCTATAAAAAACAATGGCATCATGAAATTTGCAGGCAAATAGATGGAACTAAAAAGTATCATCTTGAGTGAGGTAACCCAGACTCAGAAAGATAAACGTGGTATGTACTTACTCATAAGTGAATACTAGAGGTAAAGCAAAGGATAATCAGACTACAACTCACAGCTCCAGAAAAGCTAGGAAATAAGGACCCTAAGAGGGACACATGGATCACCTTGGGAAGGGGAAACAGATGTGATCTCTATGAGTAAACTGGAGACCAGGGGGTGCAATACAAGGGAGGGGATGAAGGATGAGAACATGAGGAAACAGGATGGTCGAGCTGGGAGAGGGACAGAGTGGGAGAGCAATGAAAAAGATATTTAGATAGAGAGAGACATTACAGGGTAAGGGAGAAACCTGGTGCTAGGGAAATTCCCAGGAATCCACAAGGATGACCCCAGCTTAGACTACTAGCAATAGTGGTGAGGGTGCCTGAACTGGCCTACCCTGGTAATCAGATTGGTGAATACCCTAACTGTCATCATAGAGCCTTCATCCAGTAACTGATGGAAGCAGATGCAGAGACCCACAGCCAAGCATCATTTGAAGAGAAGAGAGATTATATGAGCAAGGGGGGGGGGGGGCGGTGCCAAGACCATGATGGGGAAATCTACAGAGACAACTGAACCAAGCTCATAGGAACTCACAAACTTTAGACCGATAGCTGTAGAACCTGCATGGGATCAGACTAGGCCCTCTGCATATGGGAGACAGTTGTGTAGCTTGGTCTGTTTGAGGGGCCCCTGGCAGTGGGATCAGAATCTATCCAAGGTGCATGAGCTAGATTTCTGGAGCCCACTACCTATGGTAGGAAGCCTTTCTCAGCTTTGATGCAGGGTGAGGGGCTTCGTCCTTCCTCAACTGAATGTACCAGACTTTGCTGACTTCTCATGGGAGACCTTACCTTTTTGGAGGAGGGGATGGGGGGTTAGGGGAGAGGAGGCTGGGGGGGGGGCAGGAGGAGGGATGAGAAGCAGATCTGTGGTTGGTATGTAAAATGAATAAAAAAAATTTAAATAAAAAAATTCCTAGGGAGAGGAAGGCTGGTGGGGGGGGGGGGGAGGGAAGAGAGAGATCTGTGGGTGGTATGTAAAATGAATTTAAAAATCCCCTATGTGGTTAGATGATTACTTAAACACAACATTCATCAATGTTCTCCCATCCTCCTTGTTCTCTCTCCTCCTCTAAGTTGAGAAGGTGTTGTGGGCTAAAAGAGATCCCCCGAAACAATCAACTTAAATGAGGAAATGCATTAATTTGGGCTCACAGTTTCATAGATTTCAATTCGAGTCACCTGGATCCATTGCTTTGTGCCCAAGGTGAGGCAAAGCAATATGGTGAAAGCAGGTGATGAAAGCTGTTTACATGGAGGCAGCCAGGGAAGCTTCCAGGGCATGCCCCCTCGGGCCTCCTTCCCCAAGTAGGCCCCACCTCCTAGTTCCCACCACCAGTGATATCACCAAATTATTGACCCACCCTTGGATTAATGAATTAGAACATCCCCCCCCCCAAATCCATCAACCGTCAACTAAGCCTTTAACACATGAGCCTTCAGGAATCATTTCAGATTCAAAGCATAACAGCAAGTACCTGAGAGGTCACTTAGAAGAGGCTATGTGCTTCCCCCTTGGTCTGCAGCAGAGGGAGAGAAGGCAGCCACCTATACCACCTGCACTGTAACGAAGATGTCAGCAAGACACTCGGTCAAGACACCTTAGCTTGGCCTCCACAGTTCTCCCACCTCCTCCAGCAACCATCTCTTTTTAAATGTGTTTCTTTTATAAGATTTTAATATGATTGTATCATTTCCCCCTTTCCCTTGCTTCCCTGCAAAACTTCCCATGTACTCTCCCCTTGCTTTCTTTGAAATTCGTGGCCTCTTTTTTCTTTGCTACACACACATATATATATTCATACATATTTTTCTTTGTTTTAATACATATATGTATGTGTATGTATTACATATATACATATATATTCCTAAATTCATAAATACAACCTGCTCAGTCTGTACAATATTGCTTGTATGTGTATTTTCAGGACTGACCATATGGTAGTGGATAAGCAATCAGTGTGCTCTTCCCTGAGGATGACTATTTCTCCCACTCTCAGAATTCCTTAGTTGTCTCTTGTTCTTTGTCTAGGGTCGAAGCCTCATGATCTTTCCTCATCCAATTTAGCAACTCAATTATTGAGATTGCTCTTATTTAGGTCCTGCTTAGGCAGCCATATTTGTGAGACTTCATGTGTGTAGCTTCTGACATTTCTAGGAGATACAGTGTCACACCAAACTCCCTATTCCCCTGGCTCTTTGAATCTTTCTACCCCTCTGCCTCAATGCCCCCTGAGCCTCGAGTGCAATATTTGTATTGTCCATGTATCCATTGGTACTGGGTTACACATCTATGCATTTTTATTGGTTGTAATTTGTGGTACTGTTCTCCGTCTGCAGCAACTATCTCCTAAAACCTTCTCCAAGTCCCCGTTACAGGACCAATGGAAATCCCAGCTGTAGCAGTCTGCCCTTCCATGTGCTATTGCCTTATTTTGGAAGGCCTTTTTTGTTTGTTTGTTTGGTTTTTTTTTGTTTTTTGTTTTTTGTTTTTCAAGACAGGGTTTCTCTGTGTAGTTTTGGTGCCTGTCCTGGATCTCGCTCTGCAGACCAGGCTGGCCTCGAACTCACAGAGATCTGCCTGCCTCTGCCTCCCTAGTGCTGGGATTAAAGGCATGCGCCACCACCGCCCAGCTTGGAAGGCCCTTTCTTGTCAACATACTAAAAAGAATTTATTCATCCCTAAAAACATAGCTCAGAGGTCTTCTCTATATAAACAACCCATAATCCCAATTATATATATATGTATATGTATGTATATGTATATGTATGTATATGTATACACACACACACACATAGACATATTCCCCTGCCACACTCTCTCATGTCTGCTGATTTGATTGATGTCATCATTATCACACATCCTCTCATCAGATAATATAATTCACTAATTTGTTCTTGTGTCTCTTCTACTAGAATAGGAATAGCTGGAGAACTGAAATCATCTCCAGCACACCATGCTACCTAGATCATGTGATGCAGAAATAAGCCCTGCTGTAAACTATTCTAAAAGATGTATTTTAATCTCACCCATCAAATAGATCCTGACGGTCCTAACTGGAGTCCTCTGGATAATCACTACAACTCCTTTGTACTCTTTCCTCTGTATTCTCTGATACAATATTGCCTCCTGTTGTGATACGAAAAATGTTATAGAGCAGGAGCTGGAGAGCTGGCTCAGCAGTAAGAAACCCAGGTTCAGTTTCCAGCATTCACAGCCACATATAACTCCAGCTCCGGGGGATCCAACACCCTCTTCTGAACTCCATGAACACCAGGCACACGTGATGTACATAGACACACAGGCAGGTGAAACAATCATAAACATAAAGTAAAATAAATATATTTTGTGGCCTCTTTCAAATTACCTTTACGAAGTCTTGCTCTGACTTCTCCTTCATCCCTAGTGGGCATCTTCACACCTCATCTTTTCTATATGAGGGTCATGTCCACCTCTTCCTGGGTAGATGTCCAGATAAGTCTTAGAAGGGAAGTCTTAGTTTTTACTAAGGTGTAAACAGAAGCCTCGCCTTTTAGCACATCAAGTTGTTAGCTTGTAGGCACAACCCCCAGGCTTTCTACAAAGGCTGTCTTATTTTCAAATTCTGAATCTTGGGTCTTTTCTCCTATCAGCAGTAGATAGTAAATGTCTAGTGAGACACTGAAGGACAAACGGATGAACAAATGAACCAAAACTAAAGGCAGGAAATTGTTTGGAAAGGGGGAAATGTACATTTAATGTCCATCCTTCAAAACTGCCATTTTTCTTGAAGTTTTCTCCATTCCCACCCTTTGCTCTGCTCTACCCACTCATAAAGGAGGGTAAATGTTGTCATAGTCCTTGAGTTCGCCAGGTGAAAGGACTTGCTGATGCTGATAAAAAGACGTGCAAATTCAACCCAAGGAGCCATCAAACTCAATGACATTTGGGGGAATCTGAATAAAGTCATTATTATAGGAAGGCAAATTTGCCCAGAGGAAGGAAAATAATGGAAGAGAGATGAATGAATATTTCTACGGAAAAGCCTGTTCACCCCGAGCTACTGTGGAAGGAAAGCCCTTGTGAATTGACTAGCCAGCAGGCTCCAGAATTTCACCCTGAGGTAGAGCCAGATCCTTCAGATTTAATGTCTTCACTTTGATTTTCCACACACTTGAGAGAACAAAGGCCACAAGGAAGCCACCTGAGCTCTGCTGGCGGATCTCTTTGCATCTCTCTCCTTCCATCCCTTTACTGATCTTCTGTGACTTCTTGTTCAAATAAAAGCTCTTTCTGTAGTCCTTCCTCCTGTATAACAGGCATTCTGCTAGGCACTGGGGATATCGAGATGAAATACCATCATCCCTCAGTATCTACAGGGTATTGTTCCTGGATCCCTGAAGATGCACAAGGACCTTACATAAAATGATTATGTGCCTATAGCCTCCACACCTCCCTCTCATACACTTTCAAGTAATCTCTAGATTATTCGTAATTCCTAGTATATTGTAAATGCTATATAAACATTTACTGTAGAATATCAGTCAGGAAATAAAGACAAAGAAAGAATTCTGTTTAAAAAAATACAGATATAGTACAATATAGACAGGGTTCATCTTAAGATTTCAGTCTATAGTTCATTGAATCTGCAGGTGCAGAATTCACAGCTATGGAGGGCCAAATATATCCACAGACACGTAAACCTGTACACATGAACACACAAATACTTTCATATAAGCATAAATACAATCACAGGCACACATACAAATTTTCAAATGTAGGCATGTGTTCATACACAGTCACACACATGCTCTTCTCCCTGGGAGTCTGCAGTCTACGAGGACTGCCAGAATTTCATGAGAATAATTGTTATCATGTAGTCGCACGCAAACTGAGTGAGAGCATGGTGGAGGGGTGGGGCTGATCCCCTAGGGAAAGACGAGGAGGGTTTTGCAGAGGGCTTGGTGCTGAAATCAAATCTAAAGGGTGAAGAGGAGGGTAGACAAAGGGAGAGACTAAAACTTTGGTAGAGGCAGACACAGATAAGAGAGCCAATGAGGCCAATAATTTAGAAATCAAGGGATTTGTGTGGCTCAGAACTTCTAGAGAGTAAAGTCACATGGGTACTATCAGTGGGGACTATGGGAAGCCCCAGGGACTTACCTGGGGTCATTGAGTCTGGAGAGAACGGAAATACAATATGGCTTCCCAAGCACTGGAGATCCAGAAGCCAAGGATCAGAAGAACAAATAAACCAAATGTATTTCTACACCAAGCCTCCTTAGCAAAGATGTAGCCTTCTCTCTAGGCTTTAAACCATTCTCTTGACTGTGATATGAATGAATAAACCAAGGCCACCAGCAGATTGGTCCCTCAGAATAAATAAATAATGGGGTCGGGGCTGAGTTAATAGCTTAGTTCATAAAGTGTTTGCTTGCCTTACAAGCATCAGGACCTGAGTGTGATCTAGAACACATGTAGATAAAAACTTAAGTGTCTCTTTGTTCAGCCTTGGTGCAGGGAGGAGGGGATTGGACCTGCCTCAACTGAATGTACCAGGCTGTGCTGAATCTTTGGAGGAGGTAGGAATGGGGGGTTTATTGGGGGGAAATCTGGGGGTGGGAGGAAGAAGGACAAGGGAATCAATGGCTGATAAGTAAAATGACTAGAAAATCTCTTATATAAAATTAAAAAAAAAAAAAGACCATCCCACAGCACGTCCTTTGGCATGAAGAGAGTCTGGTATGTCCTAACTGGCTAACTGTTGTAAGAATCTGATTGTTATTAACTCATAATATTGTGCATATCATTTAAGAGAGATTTGATGTTTATATCTATAAGCAGGACATCTACTGCAGTATGTTTTTTTTAATTAGGAAAAAAGAAAATTGGAGATATACCGAGAATGCATACAATTTGTCCTCCAAACATATAGTGTGTTTACATGCCAATAAATTTGTCTCTTCAACACTTTAAAAAAAAAAGAAAAAAAGAAAAAAAACCTAAAGTGTCTGATTGTAATCCCAGTACTGGAGAGACAGAAACAGACAGATTCCTGGAGGTTACTAGCCAGAGAGTCCAACCTAACCAATGAATCTCAAAATCACTGAGAGAACCTGTCTGTGAAAATAAGATAGACAATGTGTTAGGAATGACACCTGAGGGTCACCTCCAGCCTACACACACACACACACACACACACACACACACAAGCCTACACATGTTCATACACACACACATAGAGCACACTCATAAAGTAGGCATTTGTCTGATCTGTTTGAACTCTACGACGGCAGAAGCTCTCATCTCTGCTCAAATCCAATTTATGCCTGATTCCTTCTGACCTCACCAAAATGTTCCCTCAATAGGACTGGTGACACTAAACAATGCCCCAAGTCCTGTTTCCCCGGGTCCCGTGAGTACACCCACACCAGCTCTCACCTGGACTGCTGCAGTCACCTGCTTCTACTCCAGGTCCTCTATCTTCCATCCCAGCCTGAGGTTCTTTTGGAAACTGGAAGGCCGATCATCTTATCCCAGTTCTAACATCCCTAGGGGATTACATTTATCCACAGTATCTGAGAGCACAAGTCTAGAACCAAGTCCTATGGGCATCACTAATTTCAAATCTCAAGTGCCCTGTGCCTCAGCCTCGTATGCTGCAAAATAGGGTGAGTAGTTGTAAAAATTTGTATTAGCTTTCCATGGATACAGCAAATCCCTGAGCTAAATTAACTAGAAGCAGAAAGGACTTATTTTGACCCACGATTTCAGGTGTTCCTGTCCATGGCCCTGTGGACAGGACTTGGCTTGGCCTGTGGTGACACAGTATACATGTCGTGGAGCGGGCTTGGAGGGAAGGAAGAGTTCAGAAGGAGCTAGATTCCCAGTGTCACCTTCAAGCACACAACCCAAATACCTAAGACTTCTCACCAGACCCTTCCTCTTAAACTTAGACTCTACCACCTCTACTAATGTCATGCCTTTCACACATGAGTCTTTAGGCTCTATCCGAACAGCACCATCCTGTACTAGCTGAGGGAGGATTAAATCCTTACTTGAAGGAGCAGTCACCGGCACTATATTTATTTTTTTACTAAGCTAAGATCCAGTTTCTTTACCATGGTCCCTGCCTGTATCTAGGACTTAATACTGATCTACCCTGACCCTCGTTCAGTAGGTAATAGTTAAAATAATCTGTTGAACTTTAGATGAACTGAGGTTACACACATTTAAGGATTTTCCTTTGCTATTCTCTTTCAGACACTATTCCGAGCACATGGCTAGCTCCCTGTCCTCATTCAGTCACAAGTAGAAATGAATTCTATATATCACATTGAATTCTTCCTCTATCCCCTACCTATGGCTTGCCTTCATTGTGTTTTAAATCTGTGCTCATTTATTTATTGGCTCGCTTATTTTTTTGGTCACCTTTCTTAGATTAGAAGGAAAGTTTCACGGAAGTGAAAGCATGTAGAGCAGTGTCTGGCGTGTGGAAGTAACTGAGAACATATGTGCTGGCTGAGTGAATGAATGCATCCACACACTTAGCACCCTGCAAGTATTTACTGAACACACCAAACTCAGTTCTAACCACTCCTGGAAATGGAAACAAACTACAGTTTAAGGAAACTCAGTCTCTGCCATGTGACAGATGTGAAATTCTGATATACCATGTGATCCAATTAGCATTACTCTTGAAAGGGCATTTGATTCTTGGATATGATTACACCATCTGTCCTAAAGAGCTTTCATGATTCACAACTAGATAAGCACTGAACCCATTTGGCAGGTCTCATAAAATGACTTTATCTTCTCACTGGGTTCTAGCCATGTGTGGGCAGTGTTTTGACATTTTCAAATGAAATATAGGCTCAAATGAAAAACACATAAAGTATTGAGATGACATGGGCCGGATTGGAGTATCATACTTTGTAAAGTCCCAGAGTGTATCCAGAATGGGTAATGGAAGCATAAGCCTAGGAAAGAATTGGGAGCATCACCCAATGGGAAATTGTGAAAGTCTGGCTTTATACCCCATTGCTGGTGGTTCTATCACACATAGTTTAAAAGACTCATAGCACATACCATCAACACTGTATGAAGGCCCAAAGGTCTTGATTGTGGAGAATGATGAGCTGAATAAAATGGCGAGACTAGAAGAAACATAGTCATCTCCATATTACAAATAAGAAAAAATTACTTCCAGCCACCATTCCCCTTCCTTCTAGAGAAAATTTCATTCTCCTTGGAGGACTTTCCCACTTCCCTCATCTGGGTCTTTGTGGCTTGGGTGGAACCTACTGTAATCCAAGGATTAGAGCATGATTTAAATTCATCCAAACAGAGTCCCATCCTCTAGCCCCTCGAATGGCTCAGAGATAAAAAAATATGACCTACATTAAACAAAAACAAAATTCTCAGATTTATTTTTTTTAAAGAAACCATTAATAAAGAGAAGCTATCTGTTTTGAGAGCTCACTCAGAATATATGACTAAAAGTAATCAGTTTCCATTCTTTTATGAAGAAATTGCCAAAGTAGTCAGCTAACAAAATAAGAGGCTGAAGCTGAGAAACAGGACGAAATGAGTCCAAAAATAGCCAGTCTCTGGGTAGAACTGCCACAAGGTACTTCAATTACATGAGTCCCAATTTCCTCAAGCTCCTCATTGTAATAAAACTCTATGATACAACAGAAAATTATATGGCCTCTGTCTCTGACTCGTGGTACAGAGTTGCTCAAACTTTTGGAAGTTCCTGATTTATAGGGGTGTCTTCTTATTCACAGTTAATTCTTTTGAATCACAGTGAAGTTAGGCTTGATCAGTAGATAACTTCAGAATGGGGATGATCACCAGATAGATCAAATATTAGAGAGTTGTAACTTTCAGCCCTGGCCTCTAGTAAGAGGAAGGTAGCTGGAAATTAGACATATAAAAACCTAATGTGATTGAAGATTCCTAAAATACACACACACACACACACACACACACACACACACACACACACACACTGAAGTTACCCTATAGCAGGACAACAATGTCCCTACTAGATACTGGAAGTTAACAAAAAGCTCACTGCCAGGTACGAGTTCCTTCTTTTGGAGTTGTTGGCCAATGAGGTCCTATTGGCCCCTAAACATTACAGGCTATTGCCATTGCTCTTGGTTACCCTCAAGATCTTAATAGAAAGACCCTACTATTGAAGATACTTTGTGCTTGAGTTATAGACTATGAAGAAATTAAGCTGATACAGATTTGGTATCCTCATTTCTACTGGACAGCTTTCATAGTGCTAGAAGTTGGCAGGCACATTACCAGAGGAGGAAAATAATCACCAGTCAGAGGCAGTTATGAACCCTGCAATCTACAATAATTGGCCCAGAACGCCCACTGGCATATTAGTGACGCAAGCTTAGTAAGAGCAACCAGCTACTTTATGACTGGATTTAAGTCTCTCTGTACAGGATAAAATCCATACCTGGTACCATTATCAGGCTAAGAACCTATGGTTAGATGGGTCATAGGCCCTAGGGAAGAACTTACTAATACTGTTCTATTAAGCAGACATGTCTTAGGATTCCTAGTGTTGTGATAAAACACTATGACCAAATGTAACTTGTGGAGAAAAGGCTTCTTTTCAGCTTATACTTCTACACCATACTTCATCACTGAGGGAAGTCAGGGCAAGAGCTCAAGAAGGTCAGGAACCTGGAGGCAGGCACTGAAGAAGAGACCATGGATAAATGCTCTTTACTGACTTGCTCCTCATGGCTTGCTCAGCCTGTTTTCTTAGACTACCCAGGGATGATACCACCTACAGTGAGCTGGACCCTCCTCCACCAGTCATTAATAATAATAAAAAAAAATACCCCACATCCTTGCCTACAGTCCAATCTTATGGGAGTGTTTTCTCAATTAAGATTCCCTTTTCCTAGATACATCTAGATTTGTGTCAAATTGACAAAGAACAACCCTCACAATAGTATTGAAACAACTCCTATTGACTTATCATTATAACTATAGATTAATGCCTCTCTCATCTCTCATTGACAAGCTTCTATTTGCAGTAGACAATGATTAGCATAGAGACTCACAACTGGTCATGGTGCAGAGAATAAGAAACTAAGGAGTGTTTGCAGTAGGCCGCAAGATTCAACTCTATATTAAAGCTATACCTAAAAAAGTCAAGGAATTTTTCTAGAGGAAGTCATTTATCAAGGAATATTTGGTGTTATTTAGCTTTTACTATATATCAGCTGTCTTCTGCTATGAAATTCTTGTGTGCCCATATACTACTAGGCATTATGGCAAAGAGTTTAGCTTGTCAGTCCTACTGCTGATCTACCAGGTAACACCCCTGCAGGGCCTGGGAGACAGGTGGGCTGTAGATAGCTTTGTTTCTTGTGCAAATGAAGCTCAGATCATCCCTTGCCTTCAGGCCTAGTAGCATTGCAGAGGGATTGACTCAGGACAATGGGGCTTTTTTGCATAACCAGGTGCAGTAAAGACAGGAGCAGAACTACTGGCAGAGGCAGAGCTGTGTGGCTGGAGAGAAAAGAAGAGGGCAGAGTTGCTCAGAGACAGGAGTAAGGAGCAAGGAAGGAAAGATGGAGGACGAAGGAACAGAGGATGAAGATGAGGTCGAATGCATAGGAGCTTAATTAGGACTGTGACAGGCAGACCCAGTGGGTACAGAGAGGAGCTGAATGTGAGGATAGAGCTGAAGCTGTATAGTTAGAATTTTGTCATAGAGAAAAAAAAAAGTAAACTGACAAAAGAGCATGGTGTACATAGATTCTTTCCCCTCAGACAACCCTGGGACTCTGGGAGGAATTTTCTCAGGGCAGGCCCCTGGGAAAATTCCATTAAATGTTCAGCCCCATAGGGAGTGTATAAACCCCACCTGTCCACAAAGTCTCAGGCAACATCACAGAAGAGGGAGGTAGAAAGAGTATGAGAGCCTGAGGTGGTAGATGGCTACAAGGAAAGACTACCTTCTGGACAAAGCAGGATGACTGAACGTACGAACTCACAGCAGTTGCAATGGCATGTATAAAACCTGTGCAAGCTCAAGCCAGACCAAATACCAGCACAGAGAGGGGATTGGGGCACACAAGTCCACCCCAAACTGTGGAAAAATTGACAATTATAAGCTGCTGTGAGAGGGAGAGACAGATTTCTCTAAGAGTATAGCTTCTGGTAAGTTGATCACTCTGTGGAACAAGACCACATAACCATGATTATTTGGGCAGCACAAATTGGTCTTGAAGGATTAAAAAAGAAAAAAAAAAGAAAGACATAAGTTGGGTGGCTAGGCAGGGGGGAGTGAAGGGGTGAATGAAGAAAGAATTGGAGTTAGTCGAGGGGAATGAATATGATCATACACATATTAAACTCTCAAAGAACTGATTTTCATATGAAAGAGAGAGAGAGAGAGAGAGAGAGAGAGAGAGAGAGAGAAGAAAGGAAGAGAGAGAGAGAGAGAGATTAGATGTAGGGGTAAAGGCTTCATGCAGGCACCAACTGGACCTCTCTACATTCAATGAGCTATGTGGATGTTGTCCTCAACAATGGGACCCATTATCAGTTTTCTGAAAGCAGCCTTCTGTCTTAGCATCAGCCTGGGTTGTTTAAGAAACCTCTCAGCCAACAACTCAACTGAATCCAGCTGAGTCCCACCACTGGAAGCTTTGCTTGGCTACAAAAGATGGCCAGTTCTGACTCTGTGTTCTCCATTACTAAGAGTTCTGTGAAATCCACATGGCTGAAGAATACTTACTCCTGCAAGTTATCTTCTGACCACAAGGCATGCTCAGATACAAACAATAAATAAGTAAATTTAAAGCAAAACAAATTAGAATTGCTCCCAAATGAGAGAGAGGGAGAAAGAGAAGGCAGGGGAGGAGGGAGCTCATATTATTTTTAAGAGTTCTTTAAAACTCAAATGTTGGCAGTAGAGCTCAGCAGTAGAGGACTTGCTTAGCATGCACAAAGTCCTGGGTTCAACCCCCCAATAGTTCTCTACAAAACTCTTGAACCATAAGATTCAGGGAGCTTCTGACGTGGAGAATACACCAAAGTTTTGGAAGAAGAGTACACTCAAAGAGCTCATAGATGCTCTGTTATTGATGAATTCAAATGCTGAATATGTTAAAAGTGAAAAGAACTGTGATTTGTCATCTGAGGAATTGCAAGGTGGAAGGTGTCCAGACAGCCCCTAATAAGTGCTCTAAGGCAGACAGGGAAGTGGGAGTCTTTGTATATCATTGAATCTTGAAGAAGGACAGGAGCTACATGATAGAAGATACAGAATATACTTAATAAAAATGCTCACAAGTTGGGCAGCAGAGGCTCTTAATGTGCATCAAGAGCCTCTGGGTACACTGTAATTGTTCTGTAGTTCCAGCTGTTTCAAATGCCCTGGGACAAAAGGCAAAGGTGGCCTAAGTCCATATTCCTGAGCAACACTTTGAGATGTGCAAAGGTTCTCTGTAAAGAGAACCTTTAATGTTACTTTATCATGGTTTGTCTTTTATTTCATCACACCCGCCACAACACCTCACCCTATGCATCTTTCTCATCTGCATTTCCTGAGTTGTAGCCATTCTAACAAACCATTAGTAATGACTGAAGTATGTTCTTGAGTTATTAGTCATTCTAGCTAATTATCAAATTGTAGGATTACACACACACACACACACACACACACACACACACACACAGAAGCATGCACATGTACCTGCCCAATTTACAGCTGTTCAGGTATAGGTACTAGTGGCCTGGCCCCTGGAACTTGTAACTAGCCTCTGAAGAAGTAGAAATCTTGTGTGACTGTGCTTTTAACCCATAGGGTCTGCATTAGCTCTGGATAATTAGCATCAGAATCTAATTGAATTGTGGTATACATGCTTGATTCCAGAGAATTGTATGCTTGGTGGCTGGTCTGCAGAAAAGAAAAATAAGACACATAAGTGTCATAAGTGGTGTTGAAAAAATGCAGATGGAAGTCCATTCTAATGGGACTTGCTGCCACTCATAACCAAGAGTCCTGAGCAAGTCATGAATCCTAGAGTTAGAAAATGTATGTAACTCAGCCGGAGTTGACCTACAGAACTGGAAACCAAACCAAACCTGTGTGATTCCCAAACCAAATGTCTCATTGTTGTGTTTTTCTGGGGGCTACAGCAGAGGCTTGTAGACTCTTGGTGCTCCATGTTCCTGTCACCATATCTTCCCACAGAGGATGGTTAGAGCCTGTCCACAAACTCTAACAAGCAGAATCCTGAAGTGACAGCAGACTCGGGTCCCCTTATTATTCTGATACTCTGAGAATCATACACATGGACGGCTACAAGCATGCCTTCAAACCACATGACACTGCCCATCGCTGTGTCCTGAACGAGGTTCAGCAGTGAGGTTGAAGAAAATAATCTATTTTAAAATCCAGCACATGAGAAAAGCTTCAATGAACTCTTTAAAATATTGGCTATTTGTTCTTTTTAGATGCATGTGCATATATTTCCTCTTATCACTAAAATAGACTCTAATATCTTTTTGGCAAGGACTACATCTTTGATATTTTAGAGTTTCCCTCCAACTCCAATACTACATCTTATGCATAAGAAAACATGATGAACAGACAATTCAAGACCTTTTTTTTTCCTTGTCCTGCTTTACATCATTATCTGTCTCCTTCTAAATCCATTGCTTCTAAATCTGATATTAGAAAGTCCTTCTCTGGGCTTTATTTAACTTCCCTAAGACGCATGTTTTCACAGATGTGTGTCACGTGCACCATGCTGATTGGCTGTGAAATTAACCTTGAATATCGGCTCACCCACATTTAAAATAAAATGGCAGCTGGGAAGAAGACTGAGTAGGGACGGTGATCATAAGCAGAGCTAGAAATAGAGCAGATTTGAGCATCTGGTGGAGGAGAAGCTGGGCCAAGAGAGAAGGGGCAGAGCCCTGGGTCTGGAAATGCCTGAATTGATAGCAAAGGGTGATAGTTGGATCACTTGAAGTAAGATTACAGAGACAGTCTAAGTGAAGAGAATATAGTGTGCCCGGGGAAGATCACTAAGAAGGAGTTCCCACCCATCAGCAGTTTACACAGACAAGACTTAGAAAGGTATAGGGCACATTCTTCGGGGACTCAATTAAGAAAGCTGAGAATGTGATTCAGCCATGCTGGTCTTTTCAAAGTGCCCTGTGTTTTCTTCTCTGAGCCTTGGACCCGCTGTTTCTGTTTCTCTACCAGGAAGCTCTTTTCTGCCCTTTCCTCATTTTCTCAGCTGGTTCTGGTCATTACTACACTCGAATTTTATATGTTTCCTCTTCTGGGGAGACAACCCACAAATCATGGCTCCCCACTCACCTCCAGTGTTACACTGTCACTACATATACCACAGTGCAGAGTTTTGCTCTAAATCAGGGATCTCCCTCCCTTGTTTTGTCCTACAACTCTTACGATACATGCTCATTCTGAGATTCAGCCTTCCACCAGTCCACCTATTCAAACCGTGGTAGAAACTGAAGGGGAAAATTCAGAGATTCACACAAGGACCAAGTCCCTGATGCTTGGGATGTCACTAACCCAAGTCTTTTAGTACAAGGGCATTGTTTCCCTGCTTTATCAAGTGGCAGGAGGGTCTGTGTGTACAGCTTAGAATTCAGTGGGTCCAGGGACATGGAGTTTTTCAGAATACTTTGTTATAATCTTATATGAATGATCATTTTGAGTAGAAAAGTTACTTTTACTCTACTTCACTTTCTGCCAAGTTACATAATCAGCATAGGTCAGAGTCTTGTGTTTACATGACAATACCGTTGAGGATAAAGAAAGATTAAGGTATCTAGGTAGAAGACCCCAAAATTCTCCTTGCCTTGCACAGAGCTGGGGGGATAGTCTGGCTGCTAAAGTGCTCACTGAGCATGCAACAGGACCTAAACTTAACTCCCAGAACACATACACAAAAAAAGCTGGGCATAGCGATGTATGCTTGTAATCCAAACACCAGGGAGGCAAAGACAGATGGATCCTCAGGTCTTACTGGCCACAGTGCCTAGCCAAGTTGACAAGCTGTCTCTCTCTCTCTCTCTCTCTCTCTCTAGCTTTCTGTCTCTGTCTCTCTCTGTCTCTTTTTCTAGCTTTCTGTCTCTGTCTCTCTCTGTCTCTTTTTCTAGCTCTCTGTCTCTGCCTCTCTCTGTCTGTCTGTCTGTCTCTATCTGTGTGTCTGTCTGCCTGCATACCTAGCTATCTCCCTCTCTCTATGTGTCACTGTGTCTCTGTCTGTCCCTTCTTCTGTCCCCCTCCCCCATCTCTCTCCAAACCACTCAGTCCTCTTACCTTGACAGATGCAGAAGGGCAGGAAAAGCAGGAACTGGACATATAATCAGATGTATGCTACCATCCTCCAAACACAATGATGAGGAGGCATCGCTCATTCTCAAGGTATTTAAAATATTGTAAGGTAAATAAATGCAAATTTTTTGTTCTTTTATTAAAACTCTCTTCCTTCTGTTAATCATTTTCACTTTCTTATTCCAAACCTATTCTATGGAGGTGGGGGTTTTTTTCCCACCTTATTTTATGATTTCCATTTCTTAGGGTTAGCTCATCTATGCTAGTTGTTTGAGTAGTTGCCCCCAGTGGCTGCTTTTCTGTGTGGTTTATCTCTTCAGCATCATTATTATCATCCTCATCATGACTATTTCTAGCCAATACCACGCTCCAATGTGTCTTTAATCTCAATACCAACCATAGAAGACCTAGAGGTCTGTACAGACGGGCAGTGACAAGGAGGTCATGTGGTTGGGTTTACAACCAATGAGAAGGCAGAATAGAAAGTCAATAAAAAGCACAAACACACAGGAAGTAGGTCTCTTTCGGAGAGGTAGGACAACAGCGGCAGTGAAGGGTAAGGTTTTTAGCTCTTAGCTATTGCTCTGACCTCTTGGCTTTCATCTCTGGATTGGCTCTGTGTTTCTTATTTAATAAGACGGTTACATCTACACAGGGCCTTTTATTGTTTGACAGAATGTCTGTGCCTTGTAGTGAACAAACTGTCACCACGTTGCCAGAACACCCAGCCAGAAATCAGAGTAAAGAATTTTTATTGTTTTATTTTTAAAAAACAGAAGGGGTTCTTAATGAGGTTCCACAGCAGCTTCCTTCACTGACAGTGCCGTGAACTTGGAAATGTCTGCCGCATACCAGTGTCCACCTGATGCCCCTGAGTCCGGCAGTCTTTGATGGTCCTTTGAAGGCACCAGGGGCCTGAACCTCTGTGCAGATTCTTCAAAAGATCCTTTATTCTGCCTGATGGACAGAGCCTTCCACTATGGGGCAGGGACAAGTGTGAGGGAGGTCACAGATACCTCAGGAAACAGGAGAGCTAAACAAGAAAAATGATGTGCAAAGACAGAGGACAAGGATAATGAATGAACATGGACACCGCCTTGTCCCACACCATGGCATCCACAGACTGTCAAGGCAAGGAACTGCAAAGGAAAGATGAATGGGGGAGAGTGACTTAGGAGAGTCCCCCATGAAGGACTGTCTTTTTCTGTATCCTGCTAAAACACTTTTCTCATGTTTTGTGGTTGTTGGGAGGGTGGGGCAGAGATAGGGTCTCACTCTATAACTCTCATGAATTTACTAGTAGCCCAAGGTGACCTTGAAATCACAACAGTCCTCTTCAAACTCTTAGATCACAGAAATGTGTTATAATGCCCTGCTCGTATTTGTGCATGTGTATCCACATGTGTACACGTATGTGCAATTATGCATGTGCATGTGTACCCATGCCTGTAGAGGCCAGAGATCAATGCTGGGTGTGTTCTTCAGTTACTCCCCACCATCTTCTCTGAGACAAGGCCTGTCACTGAACATTGTGCTTACCAATTCAATGAAGCTTGCTGGCCAGTGAGCTCTAGGGATCTGCCTGTCTCTGCCTCCCCAGAGCTAGGATTACAGATGTGTGCTATTGCATCTAGATTTTTACATGGGTGCTGAGGACCAAATCCCAGGTCTTCAGGCTTATCTAGAAAGCACTGACTGAGCACCCTACCCCCACCCCCGGCTATGTTTTTATTACTTTAGAACAGTTTTTGGTTTATAGAAAAGTTGAGCCTAAAGTACGCATTTCCCTCCTCTGTTATTAGCCTCTTTTTTGATGTGACACATTTGTTATTGATGATGAATGAATTTCAAGATGTTGTCATTGCCTTAGGTCAGTGGTTTACAACCAGCCTCACTACTCATGCCATACTTCAATGGGTTTTGACAAACATTTGATTACGTGTGTTCACCATTACGATGACAGTACCATACAGAATACTTCCACTGAAACACTCATTTTTAATACATACATTTCTAAACACTATACTTCTGTCTTTGTGTAACTATACAAGATAATTAAAAGATGATATGCTATAGCTTGGATATAAATGTATACCATAGGCTCATGTGTTCTGAACACTTGGTCCTCAGCTGGTGATACTGTCTAAGGAGGTTATAGAACCTGCAGAAGATAAGCCCTGGATAAAGAAAGTGGATCATTAGAGGTTGAGTCTTGACGTTTATAGCTCAGCTCAACTTCTGTCCCAACTTTCTCTGCTTCCCCACCAATGATGATGAGAAAAGGTCCCACTGCCCCAGGCCAAGTCAGTCCCAGCTGCCCTTTCTTCCTATCATCACAGACTGTGCTGCCCTTAAACTGTGAGCCAAAATGAACCCCTCCTCTCTAAAGTTGCTTTTGCCTGGTTTGGGCTCACAGAGATTAAAAAAGTAATGTGAAGTATCTGCACATCCATGTTCATGCTTAGCATTGTCCACAACAGTCGAAGTATGAAAACAATTAAGTATCTCCCAGTGCATGTTAGGAGTAACAGAATGTGTTGTATGTATGTGATTAAATGTGATATACACACAAAATGGAGAACTACTCATCCAGGCTATACCATGAACATTAAGCTAAATGGAATATAAGCCAGTCATAAAGTACTACATATATGAATTCACTTAGATGAAGTATCTAGAATAGGGAAATTAATACAGACAAGGTAGAATGGAAGTTACAAGAGCTGGATTTTACTATTTAATGGGGAAAGAGTTTCAGTTTGTGAAAATGAGAAGGTTCTATAGATGGATGCTGGTGATGACTGACCACAAAGTAAATTGCTTAATGCTACAGAGCAACATGTTCTAAAATGTTGCTTATTTATCTTGAGACTTGAGTAATAGTTCAATCAGTATAGAGTTTGCCACATAAACATGAGGACCAGAACCCATGGGAGAAAAAGATAAGAGTGGTGGTGCATGCCTGTAATCCTAGCCCAGCTCTGGGATTGTGGAAATGGACAGAGCCTTGGGGCCCACTGGCCAGGCAGCATAGCTCACTTTGCAAGTCCCAAGCCAGTGAGAGACCCTGTCTCAAAAATGTGAGGTGGATGGCATTGGAGGAATGATACCTGAGGTGGTCTTCTGGTCTACACATACATACATACATACATACATACATACATACATACATACATACACACACACACACATACACACACACACATACACACACACACACACAAATGTACACAAAAATGGTTATAGTGATAAATTTGGTGTTATGTATATCATAGATATGATTTTCAAAAAAATTTTGCTTTCTTTTTAAATTTCACTTAGCTTATATGTGATAATTATACATATGTGATGTTTCAATCTACACATTGCCCAATAATCAAGTCAAGGTGTTTAACAAATCTGCCACCTCATTTATTTATCCATTCTTTGTGGTGAGAAAGAAGCATGGTATCAGTTCTCACATAGTAACTGCCATGCTCAGCTTATGGAGACATTTACTTTTTGGTACAGTCAGTACCTTTGGTGCCACCTGGTAGAACCAACTCTGCCAGCCTGTACACCCTTCAAAACAGCAAAGTCTCGCCAGGCTGTGCCAATGGACAGCATGACATGGAACAGCAAGCACTCCCCGTTCCTACAAGAGCCTGCAGAGGAGAAGGGTAGAGACGACAAGCGACTGTGGCCATCGCCAAGAGAGAAGCATTCCTCTCCGGGTCCATGGACCACTTGGGGGTTGAGAAATCTGGTTGGGATGACCACTTTCTTCTCTAACAGCCCACAGTCCTACCCAATTTTGTCTTGAATGCACCATCAGCTACTGGCATTCTTCCTCGGTGGTAGAACAAAGGCACACCACTCTCCCACACATCTGAGTTTGGGGCTCTGACAATTGGAACCCAAGTGGAGGCATTTTCATCTCATTGCACATTCCTCCCTCTGCCCTCAGCCCCATTCTCACTCCGCTCCTGCCAACCCATAATGGCATTGCTGTCCTGTTCCTCTTGTGCTCCCTGCCTTCCCCGCTCTCCCACTCCCCCAACACACAGGTGGAAATTAAAAGCCAGGTCTGGCAATGCTGGGATGCATATATTGAAGCTGGAAATAAATTGAAATGAGCAAGCTGCAGCAGCCTGGCAGGGCCCTGTGCCCAAGGCCTGACAAGCCACCCACACCAGTTCTGCCTGCTCCCAACAATGTGTTATGATTGCCTAGCTGAGTCACCTAGCCCAAATGATAATAATTCAGCTCAATCATGTCAAAAATCAAAATTGTGCAGCCATCTGGCCACAGGCTTACTCACCTATTAGGGACACCCATTGACTTACTTCTGGCATCAAAGGTCACAGAAGGTAGGTGGGTAAATGAGAGCTCAGGGTAGAGAGATGGTACTAAGCTGCCGTAGGCCATGGGTGTCCAGCATTGTGTCTGCCCCATCTTTTGGAAATAAGCACGGAAGCTGAAGGAGTGGGTCATAAGAAAGGTTCTGGGTGGGTCTCCCCTCCCCCCTTTTCGTCTCTGTGTTCACTCTGTGGCTCCCTCTATTACAAAACCAGCTCACTCCACAGTGACGACTTTCTGCCAGTGCACATGGGGAGAGAAGACAGCAGCAGCAACAACAACAACAAATAAAACAAAAGGCAATATTTAAAGGCGACAGCTTTACAAGAAATCCGCACGTTCATAAATCGCTATGTAGAAGGTAAATTAATACAGTTTGGGAAAAGCATGTTGGCAATAATACATCAAGATTTTTTAAATTGTTCAAATTCTTTCACTATCTGAATCTGTATAATTCATCTTCTAAATTTGTGCCCTAAGAAAATAATCAGAAATAAGCACAAAAAAATTAATATTACGAGAATGTTCACTTCACTCTTATTTATAATAGGAAAAAAAGATAGAAATCAAAAGAACAAATGGAGAGAGGAGGGAGAGAAATTCAACTATCCTACAAAGAAATGGCTAAATGAATTATAGCCACACATCCAACTTACTAGGAGACAGCCATTAAAAACCATACCTTCAAAGGAAATTTAATGGCATGGGAAAATGTTTATGACTTTGCAGTATATGCAGAGTAGGCCATAAAACTTCATATATAATGTGAATTGCATTATGTTGAATCATATAGAAAATTGCTTTTTTAATAGGTCAAGATGGTTGAATGTTAGATATCTCCTATAATGCAAGTCAAGAAAGAAAAAAATAGTTATGATAAACAGAAAAATACAAAAATGTTAAGTTATGGTTTGTTCTGTTGAGTTTTAGTTTTCTTTTGCTTGTTTGTTTTTTATCTTACATCCCACTTTTTATTTCAATGCTCTACAGCAGGTCCTCTGCACTGGATGTTGGTAATTTTTTTTTCAGTGAAAGTTTCTAAAGACCATGGTAAATCAGTTTCAGAGAGTGATACGCTAGAGCCAGTGTAGACCACTCACAGGAACATCCTGGGTGTTTCCAAATTCCTCTTCTCAGAGTAATTGCCATCACATCAGATTTGGAGCTTGACAGCAGCCATGGTGGAAATATTTACACCACAAAAATTTATAGATGCTGCAAATATGGACCTACTTTTCTCAGCAAACTTGCACAGAGGTCTGTGGATTTTGATAGTTCAGATCCAGTCCTGTCCAGACCCAGAATGTCTCTGAAGCCTTGCTTTGGCATTAATGAGACATAGTCCTCAATCACCTGACTCTTTACTGAGATTCCACATTGTGAGCCTCTGCCTACACACCATGTGTGAGTTCAAATGGCTTCCATGACTCCTTCCCATAGGAACAATTCTTGAGATGTATGGGTCCATCCAGGAATAGATGGACCAGGTGGGTGCATATTTCATTGACATTTAATAAATTAACAGTTCTAAATAGGAAGGAATGTGCCTAAGACAAGTACAGGTTTCAGCATTCAGAAACTATGACACCAAGAGAGAAGCCGTGGCTGTGCGGATTCCTCTCCCTAAGAGGCTCCTGTGCCAACTGTCAGCCTCTGACTCTGTACTCACACTACCATGTTTCTTCTTGGCATTTCCACATTACTTATTAATATTGATAACAGCATCTGCTTGATGCTTGACATACATTATATCATCCAATCCTCCCAAGAACCTCTTACACCACATTACAGGGATACTTGTCATGTTTTCGGCAGTTGACATCTTGGAACACCTTTCCTGTCTTCAGAGCCAACCCTCCCTTTTAATGGTTTTGGAATACTGGAACACAGTTTCACTCACTCATTCTTAGCCAGTCAGATGCACTCAAAAATCTTTTGTAGGAATCTGGTGACCCAAAACATTAAGCATCTTGTGAAACCACTGTGGAGTATCATCATGGACATTCACGTCCGACTGGGGGAATACCCAGAATTCCTCCAGCAGGTCCAGCTGCAGTGGCACAGCCCTATAGAGCAGTACAGACCTCACGGCAGTCTACAAGCCTGCAAACTTGACCTCTTGGCCCACCTAGAAAGCCAGGGGCAACCAGATTCCTTTCTCAAACTGCTAGGCTTAACTTCCAGAATAAGTGTGTGTCTGTGTGTCTCAAGAATTTCAAAACCTCTTTCAGATTTGTAGATAAAATTATTGCCAGATATAATGTACTATTAACATCCCCCTTTGAAGACTCTGGCATGCTGGGTCATTTGTCCAGGTTCATGTAATTATGTTCCTGGATCCCAAAATAAACCTTCTAAGGTGCTGCTGCAATTTACCACACCACACCCTCCATCCGTCCTCCATCATGAATATTACCCACACCACCACCTTCATCCCTCCTCCATCATGAATACTGTCCACACCACCACCTCCATCATGACTATTAACCACATCACCACCTCCATCCCTCCTCCATCATGAATATTACAGACACCGCTGTGGGATGGTCTTTCTGTATGCTGTGATTATGTATTGCTACTATTTGTTAATAAAGAAGCTGTTTTGGCCTATGACAACACAGGATACAGCCAAGAAGGAAATCCAAAAGAGATACAGGGAGAAAAAAGGCAGAGTCAGAGGAGATGCTGCAAGCTGCCGGGGGAGGGGGCGGGAGCAAGATATAATAGAACACAGGTAAAGCCATGAGACACGTAGCGATACATAGATTAGTAGAAATTGGTTAATTTAAGATGTTAGAGATAGCTAGCAATAAGCCTGAGCCATAGATCAAACAGTTTATAATTAATATTAAGCCTCTGAGTGATTGTTTTATAAAAATGGCTGTTTCCCCAGGCAGGACCAGGTGGGACCAAGAAACTTCAGTCTACACACCACCACCTCTATCCCCCCTCCATCATGAATGTTACCCACACCACCTCCTCCAATCCATCTCCATCATGAACATTATCCACATCACCACCTCCATCATGAATATTACAAGAAGCTATTTCTGGGCTTCAGATAAGTTGAGCTTCTTTCTCAAGGGAATATAGGTGGTTGTCTGTTAGTGAACCAGTACACAATCCCTGGGCAACTCACTTCCAGATTCTATCCTCTGCTGCTAGATGTCCTAAGTCCTGACTCAGCACATACCCCTTAGCACTCCCTGGACTCCATCCACTCTTTTCTTGACCTTCATCACCTCCTGCTTGTGTTTTCCCTGACCTAGAATGGACTTGCCATTCTTCCTATTTCTCATCCAAATTCTACTACCTTTTCTAGATTCTCAAATTAAGTGTTACCTGCTCCCTGGGGTCTTTTTCTCACTGCACCAACTGACATGACCACACGATTTTTCTGAACTCCTATGAATTCGCATTCTTTCTGAACTGTTAATTTAAGGACATCATCCTGAGCTTCCTGACACAGTTGCTAATTCTGTCGTGTCTTCACTATCACAATGACAACCCTTGGCAGGCAGATACTCCCCTCACACACTTAGCATCAAACCAAGTGCTGTGCATACAGCGGGCACTCGAGAAATATTGCTCAACAAACACACGAATATGAAAGCAGTCAACTTGCCCTAATTAACAATATGAACCATGTGACATGTTATCTTAACACTGTTTGTTTAGCCATGCCTCATTTCTCCAGACATGTAGATGTTTTAAGAGGGAATTCAAATTCTCTCAAGCATGGCAATTCCATAGGAACCCCACTTCCGTGAACAGGCTAACTGATAAAAATTATCTCCCAGACTGGAAGGTTCTAGACTCCCCAAAGTGCCTAAGAAAGAGTCAGGGCCATCAGATCCGACTCCACAGCCTTCCCATACATTTTCCCTCCGCTCGTTAACAGCAGCAATGTGAGGCCTTGCTGTGCCCAGCTTTTGTTTCCTTGACTCCCCAAATTGCACTGCAAAGTCATCTGGCTTCGGCTCTAACACCCATTCCAGACCCGATTCTCCCATTTTCTCAGTTCTTCTACCTTCATCATGCTCATCTCTCATACATACACAGTTATGTCAGTATGTTCAAACCCAGTGTGATGACGGGCCTTGAGGAACTGATTAGATCATGAGGGTGAAGCCTTGGTCATGGGATTAGTGCTCTTATATAAAGACACTAGAGAGGAGTGCCCCCACTCTGTGTGTGTGTGTGTGTGTGTGTGTGTGTGTGTGTGTGTGTGTGTGTCTCCCTCCCATGTAAGGGCACAATAAGAAGACAGAAAGAAGACTAGAGAACCTTCAGTAGAGCAGCTATGCTCCTGGACACCCAACCTACAGAAAAATTCGGAATACATTTCTCTTATTTAAACCATCTAGTCTGTGATAGTCTGTTACAACTGCCTGAACTAACTAAGACATGCCCATCCATATCTTTCAAAATGTTTTCCTGTGCCATAGTATCATGGTCTCCTCCATTTCCTTGGCAGGGGAATGGACCATTATATGTCCCAACTCCCATCCATAATCCTCTCCCCACTAGGTACCTTCTTCCACTTTGGCCTTGTCTGTGACATTCTTATAGCCAATAGGATAGGATCAGCCTCTTGAAGAGAAGGGCTTTTCCCCCTTACCACTTCTTCTTCCCCTCCTGGCATAGAATGTAGATCTGAAACCTGGAAGTGAAGCAGCCCTTTTCTTCAGAGAACTGATAGAAAGAACCTGGATTCCTAGAAGCTACTGTGTTTAGGCTAGGTGTCCTACCCAAGATGTCTCATGGTGTGAGACAGTGCGGCCTGCCCATTACAGCCTAGTCACAGGATTGACTGGCATTTGGAGATGCTCGTGTCCTTGTTCCATACAAATTCTTACCAAATAAGACATCCACAAAACAGTGTTCATTGCTATCTCCCCTTAAAACATCATCACATAGTGCCGTGATGTGTGGTGATTTACATACCTATCACTTCCCATCTTTCCACAGCTTCAAGTTTTCTGGGGACAGAGTCCTTCTATCTTGAATTTCAGCACAGGATCTCCTCCATTACTGAGCCAACCATGTTAAGCAGGAACACTGTCTGTACCTGTCTGCTGATCTGAGGGGAAATGCGTCCTTTCTTTCTGGCTCAATCTTTTAGCCAGCATCTCCTAATTAGAGAGAGGAACCCGCCAGTACTCTCAGCCCTGTGTACGGAAGAAAGCCATATCTTCCAGGCAATCATCAGCACATCATGTATATCTTTCCCTCCTGCAAATCCGTTATTTACATATTAAAGTGGTTATTAGAGAAGAGAATTCACTGATGCAAATTTGACATTCAGATGTCAACTACTCCATAAATAAGGTCAACTGTGATGAGGACACATGTTAGTCTCCAATTAGAACCTCTTAATGTCTTAAATAATGCTAATGTGAGGCATCTGCCACCCCATCTAGACTCATAAACAAAGATGCTGATGAGAGCCAGCCTGCTCCAATGCACCTCCCATCACCATTTCACAGCTCTGGACTCTCAGAACAGAGACTAGTCCCTCTAGGGGTTGTTCTGTCTGGTCAGTGAGTGGACAGGGCAGCTGTGTTATTGCTGTAATGGAATAGCACACACTGAGCGTTTTATAACAGAGAGGAATGTATTGAGCTTATGTTTCTGGAGGCTGGGAAGCCAATATGGCACCATAGCGTGTGAGGAACTTGTGTAACACCTTGAGATGACAGAGGGCATCACGTGGTGAAACAGAGCATGTACACGTTGTGCTAGCCTCTTCTCATGAGGTTGCAAATGCCAGGCTAGGGACTCTATCTTTATGCCTTCATCGCCAACTCACTATCTCCTTTGAAATTTAGACTTACCTGTAATTTCCATCAAAACAATGCAATGGGAGCCAGGCGGCAGTGGCACACACCTTTAATCCCAGCACTCAAGAGGCAGAGGCAGACAGATTTCTATGAAGTTTGAGGACAGCCTGGTATACAAAGTGAGTTCCAGTATAGCTAGGGCTGTTACACAGAGAAGCTCTGTCTTGAAAAACCAAAAAAAAAAAAAATGCATATGGGGATGCTGGGAAATGGTACAGTGGGTAAAGCGCTTGCCGCACAAGCATGGAAACATGAGTTACAACCCTCAGAATCATGTAAAAGAAAAAAAAGGCACTGTGGAGCATGTCTCCTAATCTCAGCACTGGGAGGCATATTCCCAGAGCTCGCCGGCCAGCCAATCTAGACAAAATGGTAAGCTCCAGTTCAGTAAGATACCTCATCTCAAAAAATAAGGAGAGCGACACCTGATATCTGCCTCTAGCTTACACACACACTCATATAAATGTGTACGTGTGCTCACATGTGCATCAGCATGTACACATATACCACATGCATGTACCTCCACAAACAAAAAAAATGCATATGGGGAGTAGGCTTTTAGAACATACATCTTTGGGGGCACATTCAAACCTCAGCCTGTCAGCACAGAATCCTCCAGATCTGTGAAGTCCACAGTCAAGAGTTACTCAGAGATATTCTTCTTGCTGTCACAACTCAACTCTTCCCAGAGGAACATGGAGCTGTAGAAAGCCTTGGAGCTCTATCAAGCACATTTTCTGGAAAAGCCCATTCGAATAAAAAATTTCTTTAAAAACATCATAACACTTTCCCTGATAATCACTTAAGGCAATATTTAATATTAAAATATGCATAGGCAAAGCTTATGCATTGTTTTCCATGTAAAACATCAAAATTCTAATAAATTTTATGTTTGGGGCCAAGAGAACTGGGTTCTTCCCGATACCTTTGATGAGAAAGTCAAAGATCACTCCAAGGCAGGGCAGCCATAGTTTTGCCACTGTTTAGAAAAGCTGTGCCTGAAGCAGGGTGTAAGTAAGGAAAGGCTCTGCAGAGGTAACATCTGCAACAGTCCTTAGGAAGTCCTCTATCTTGCCAGGGGACTGAGGTAACAACATAATTGGCCTGTACCCCAGAGTCAGCACGGTGTCCCCGTTTTCTTAATCCTGCTCTCTTCCTGTGATGACTCATCTTCACTGTCAGTGTCACTAGATTTGGAATCACCTGGGAGACACACTTCTGGGCATGTCTGAGGATGTTTCCAGAGAGGATTAACTGAGAAGGGAAGAGCCACCCCAAAGCGGCTGGTGCTTCTCACAGACTGTGAGCCCAGACTGAATAACAGGAATGGGGGGAGACCAGATGAATGTCAGCATTCAACTTTCCCTGCTTCCTGGTTCCAGATGTGAGTAAGCTTTCACTGTCATTGCTAAGCCATTCCTGCCATCATCCCTTCTCCATCATCTTAGACTGTGTACACTTAAATCGTGAGCCAAATTGTCCTATCTTCCTATGAGTTACCTGTCGGGTATTTGGTCATAGCAATGATGAAAGTAACGAATACGTTTTCCTATTTTCCCCTTCGTTCTTCTCATCAGTCATACCTACCCTGGTTCTCCCCTCCCTCGTTGGAAGGATGAAGTCAAGCTCTGACACCCTCTGAAGCCTGCTTTTCCACTTCTGACTGGCACTGTGATTAGCAACGTTATACTCATGCTCTTGGCCCTTTGCCTTGTCCTGCCTCCTCCATCAAGAGAGAGGGAGAAAATGTTCATGATGGGCCTGGAGCGATAATTCAGAGGTTAAGAGCTGTTCTAGTTTGTTTTCTGTTACTGTGATAAACACCATGATTAAAAGCAACTTCAGGAGGGAAGAGATTCTCTGGCTTACAGATTACAGCCCATCATCGAGGAAAACCAAAGCAGAAACCAGGAGGAGGAGTTAAACAGAGACCACGGGGAATACTGTTTACTGACTGGTTCAGCTACCTTCCTTACACCACCCAGGCCCACCTATCCAGAGGCAGCACCACGCACAGTAACCTAGGTCTTCTTGCATCAGTTAGCAATAAAAAGGAAGGAAGGGAGGGAGGGAGGGAGGGAGAAGGAGAGAGGAAGGAAGGAAGGAAGGAAGGAAGGAAGGAAGGAAGGAAGGAAGGAAGGAAG
>CABHPP010119922.1:11586-21774 GCA_902168425.1 Peromyscus attwateri | reverse complement strand
GAAGTGCCCTGTACAGGTTTTCTTGATGATAAGATAAAAACATAGATCAAAAGGGAGGTCATTTGGAGTGAGGTCAAGGGGTGACGAGATGGCTCAGTAGTTAAAAGCACATACTGCTCTTGCAGAGAACCTGAGTTTGATCCTAAGCATCCACATCAGGATGCCTGTGACTCCAGGTCCAGGGGATCCTACACTCTCTTCTGGCCTTGGAGGCACCTACAGTCAAATGCACATACCCACACACATACACATGACCTTGAGGCAGGAAGACACACCTTTAATCTGGGCCATATCTTCTGCTGGAAGCCCATATAAGGACATAGAAGAAGGAAGTTTTGCTCTTTGCCCGCTTGCCTTCGCCTGGCTAACACATCCATTCCTTCCCTGGCATTGAAGCCCAGTGCTTCGAGATTCCAGCATATACTGAAGACCAGCTGAGACATGCAGCCTTGTGGACTGAGCAACTGCTGTATTCTTGGACCCTTCCATCCACAGCCAGCCATTGTTGGATTACCTAAACTGCAACCTGAAAATCATTCCAATAAATCTCCTTGAGCTATACATATAGATAGATAGATAGATAGATAGATAGATAGATAGATAGATATCGTTCTGTAAGTTCTGTTACTCCAGAGAGCCCTGACTAATACAAGGGCTCTATAATCTCAGCCACTTGGGAGCCTGAAGCGTGAAGATTGCAAGTTCACAGCTCTGCTTGGGCAGAGAGAAATCAAGGCCAGACTGGGCAACTTAGCTTGACTGTCTCAAAATGTAAAAAGAAAAGGAGGGCTGAGGATATGGCTCAGTGCAAGAGCAACAATTCCCAGCAGTATTAAAAGAAAAACTAAAAGGAGGGCTGTCACAGCGTGTTTTGGTTTTGTAGATGTACTTCATATCCAATTGATAAGATTTTTTTTCACTGGAAAAGGACTCGTGTACATGCCTAAACGGTCCCGGAAAGGGGATACCATCCCACTTCTTCCCCCAATCCAGTGAACTCACTGCTGAGATTGAATTGCATCTCAAGAGGCAGTACTAAATACTTTTCCTATAAACACCTGGTTTTTAGTGTTGAAGCAAGTTTCCTAATAAAACTCAACACTGGAAGAAGGGTGAGGAAAAAAAATTACACTACTTTAGAAGATCCTACTTTGCTTTGAGTACAAACCCCGAGTCCCCAATATTATCAACAGTTAATTTTCTTTTTTGAATTTCTTTTTAGCTTTATTTGATTAGTGTGTGAGGTTGTGTACAGGTGTGCAGATGTGGAGGTCAGAGACCTAATTTGGAGAGTTCTCGCCTTTCACAATGTGGGTGGCAGAGATAGCACTCAGGTCATCAGGCTCTGTGACAAATGCCTTTACTGGCCGCTCCATCCCCATAGCCCCAAAGTGAATTTTCTGAGCATCACCATAGCAGATACCCTTTGTATTCCAGCCAACAGCCGGACCATTCAAATACAATTGATGACTATAATAGTGGAAGAATTCTTGTGGGTTTTTCAAAAAATTTTTAATGTACCACTATGTAGCCCAGGCTGGCCTTGAATTTGTAATCCTCATGCCTTAGTTTCCCAATCCTGGGGGTACAGGTATGCTAAAAGTTATACTCACCCAGAAGGTATTTTTTTTCTTATGTCTTGGGCATTTAGCAGGCTTCCTTTGGGCCGTTGTGATTCACTTCTACCCTGAGCTTCTGTGGTGTGCACATTCAATTTTAAGGGATTCATTTGTCTGGGGATCTGGGTTGGCTCTAGGTTTCTTCAGGTCTAGTTCAAACATAAAAAGTAATGCCAGGCCACAGAGGATCCAGAGGAAACCTGGGACTGAAGAAGGCAAATTCCATGACTACCTATTTCCGTATTGACCTGGGATTTTGCAAATTAAAACCGTGAGATTACTTGAGAAACCAAGATGGAGTCCACCACAGTAGAACTGCTTCTCAGACCCAGGGGTCAAGCCAGTCAGACTGGGAGTGAGAACCAGTGGTGACTTCAGGACTCTCCTCACTAGCAAGCAGGGTTTACTAATATCTCCTTTCTCCCTTCCTTTCTTCCTCCTACCCTTTCTCCATCCTCTCCCTCTCTTCCTCCACCGTCAGCGCTGTACACTCGCACACACACACACACACACACACACACACACACACACACACGGCAATCCTTCTGCCCCCTCCTCTTCCTCAATCCGTCTTTCCGCCTTCTCCCCTTCAATCTGCTGGCTCCTCTCCCCCTTCCTTTTGTTTTGGGGTGACTTTAACCTTCTAATCTCTCTGAGAACGTCAAGCTCTGGCTCCCTTAATCTGAAATCTTGCTAGCAGGTACCATTTCCCGAGTTCCTAGTAGCTAATGCTAGCAAAATTAGAAAGCCAGCTTCAGCCCAAACCCAGAAGCACCGTTTTTAAGACTCATTGGTTGCTTCTTTGATTCAGTTCCTGGCTGGCTCTTCTAACCTGGCTTCCTGCACCAAGACAGAGGCGTTCTTAAGTGTTTCTGAGGAACATCTTTCCTCAGGTCTCAGTTTGGTTTATAATGTCCCTTGAATCATTTTATTTATTAAAAACAAAACAAAACAAACCCCCAAACCTGTTTTTAAGATAAGGTCTCATAAAGCCTAGGGCTGCCCTAGAACTTTCTATGTAGCAAAGGATAACTTTGAGCTTCCATTGCGTAACAGTTTCCTATGAGATTAAAACTTCCATTTTAGAAAGAGGCTCATTAAAACACAGGCTGTTAAAAGGAGGGTGAAACTGAAAGTGTTATGAATTATTGTGCGGGGGACCCCCAAAGGTATCCCACATGTGCAGGGAAACATGCTGGGCAGTTGCATGCCATGCGGGAATGGTGGCAGTGGCCGCCAGTAATTCACAACCCAGACGCTGCATCCATGTGGAGAGTTTTTATTATAATAGAGAGAGGAAGAGAAAGTAAGAAAGAGACAAAGAGAAAGAGAGAGAGGTGGAGGGTGCACACCTTGTGAGAGGAAAAGCACAAGAGAGAGAGGAAGGGGAGGAGTTTTTCCTTAGAATGAGGCTTTTGCTTCAAGACCCAGGACACAGGGCAGCACCAAGGGGTGGGATTTCAAGGGCGGATCAGAATATTAACAGAAAGTGTTACAGCTCTGAGGAGGTAACTGTTGCAGCTCTGAGGGGAAAGGTTTCCCCAGTGGAAATGTTACAGCTCTGAAGGGAAATGTAAACTGGCAGTCCAGAGCCTAGGAATACCACAAAGTCACACCACACAGCAAACCTCACACAAGAGATGTTTTAGGAAAGACACAAGAGGGTAGTTGCCTCTGCTTGGGCAAGACAAGCAGGAAGAAGGCTTTATACAGGGTTTCTTGGGGAGGAGAGCTTTCCAGGGTGACTTGGGATGGGTGGGATTTTGTGATGTGGTCTCAGGGCGGGCTCAGAGATTGGTAGGATTTCAAGCTCAGGGACTGGTGGGTTTTTGAGCTCAGAGATTCAAGGGTTTTCAAAACCTGGAAGTGAGACTGGACTTTTTACCCTACAGAAGCAACAGGCATTTTAGGACAGGATGATTACAGAGACTTGAAACAAAAAGCATTCTAAGGGGAGATGAGACATTCCATCCACCTGGAAGATCTGTTTAAACTCAGGAAGTAAACAACTTAAAATAGCATCAGGAAGTCCCTGAAACTGACCAGATTCACCATTGTCTCCCTCTCTAGCATGTATAAGCTGTGAGAACTGGTGAGAGTCTCTCAGACCAGCTGAGCAGCCTAGAAGAAGCAGAGACCACCTGAGTTACCTGGAAAGGACACCCTCCAATCTGCTAAAATGCCTCGGGCTGTATGGTGCACTCCAGACTTCCAGCTGTCATCCAGCCTGGGCTGACTTTTGGTGATGCAGCTGTCTTTGAGTCACTTCTGGTCCGATAAATAACCCGTCCCTTGGTTATATCCCTGTAACAAACCCTGATAAAACTCATGGGGTCACTAAGTTGGGCTTTGGGTGGTATCATTACTTTGGTCTGTTGTCAGTTCCTTATCTGGGGTGAGTAGTCGTGTTTTCATGTGTCCCCAGGAATAGTGTCACACAATAGCTTCTGATCCTCCTGCCTCCACTTCCTGAGTGCTCGGGTCACAGGCTTGTGACTCCATGCCTGGCTTATAAGATGCTGGGGCACAGATGGCTTTATGCATTATAGGTAAGTTCTCTGCCAATCAAGCTACATCCCTAACACACTCAAACTATTTTTTTTTTAGTACCTCCTAATATACAGCCTTGGTTTCAAGCTTCTGAAGCATGCAACTTCTTGCCCAGTGTGAATGAACATTAATTCTGCCTGTCCTTGCCACTGCTTATTAAGCCAAAAACCTGACTAAGAGAGGCCTGTCAGTCAGGATGCAGTGGTTGTGGACACTGAATTAAGAGCACGGTGCAGTTGGAAACAAGATGGAAAAGCAGAAGTACATAAGTTGGCAGAGAGCTATAACGCAAGTGCCTCCAGCTGGAGGAGTGGTCCTCCGTCCAGAAGGATAATGACGGAGGGATGGAGGGAAATTCTCTGCCCTCCGACGTTTCTATAATGAAGTCCACTGAACTGACAGTAGATGGATTAAGAAGAAAAAAAGGCTCCTAAATTTGCTCAGTGCACAGCGGCATCACAGGAAGCTGGGTACGTAATCCCCCAGGGAGGTCTAGGAGGTTCTTAACTTTTCTGTAGAGAGGTGGGGGAAGACATGATGCTGTAGGCAGTTTTGGAGGAATAGCAAATGATTTCTAGGGGAAACCGAAGAGCCCCGAGAGCAGACAATAACCTGGGGCAAAGTTCATGTGGTTGAATCCAGTGTTGTCTCCTGCAGGTGAACCTTGCTGATTAATGGGAGATCCGGGACATTCACATTCCTGCTGTCCCCATGCTTTGAGAGAGGAGAGGACAGCATCATTTAACTTTCATCCCTCCATCCTCCTAGCCTGTGTTCAAAGGATTCAACAATGTCTTCCAAATAGTGGAATTAACAGAGGGGCTCAAGGCCCTCAGCCCTTCCTGGAGAGCACAGGCAGTTGATAGCAGCTGAGACAAGGAGGAGTCACAGACCTCATTGGAAAAGCCCTTGCTCAAACAAATAACCCACCACCCAAGTTCATACGAGCAACTTAATAAATAAAATGCAGTGGTGGTGGATGGAGAAAAAGGAAGAAAAGAAAAAATGGTTAATGGGGGTACTGATCAAAGTACATTATATATGTATGGAATTATGAAAGAATAAATACAATGTTTATAAAATTAATAAAATAAAAAATAAATATTTATGGGATGAAGAGCCACATCTAGAGATGATTTCTATTTAAATAAGTTCTGTAATCTCTAATAACTTTCAGCAAGATGGAACATGTTATGTTCTTTCAACAATGATGCTTTTGACATCGCATCCTTTGGTACCTACTCTCGGATGCTGCTTCTGATGAGGATAACCAGCTCCAGCAACTGGCAGCATTTCCTTGGCTTATGAGAGACTAATCTATAGGCTTATGAGGGGGACGGGGGAAAAGGTTGAAGGCAATTAGACTGAGGTGAGCTTGTAAAACAGTCAATTAAAAACCTGAAGGGGGCGGAGGACACACAAAGTTCTCTGCCACTGCAAACTCCCTTTGTGATGAATGTCCTGACCTATAACATTAACTTCCAGGGCGCTCCGCCAATCAGACGGAGGCTTCACCTAACTATTCCCGCTTAAGACTATTTTCAAGCACAAAGTGAAGCTTGACTTGAGATTAACCTTTCTGAAATAAATAGTTCTGACTTTTTGCTGGGGAATGGAAGAGTTAGCTGCTGTCATACAGATGTATTTTTCTCTCACAAAATGTACAATTATGATTCTTTAACATTTTGAAAAGAGAAGATCAAGGCAATTTGGTTTTAAAACCACAAAAGTTTGATATTTGGGCTTCAAGTTCATTTCAAAGAACTTGGTTTCTTCATCATCTGCACTTTGGATGTATCTTTTCCCTTTGGTTAAAAATCTTTGTTGACTTCCTGCCGGTATACTTAAAATTCAACTACACGAGCTCAGGAGTGACTAATCAGTACTGTTATGGCTCTTCAAAGCTCATCTAACCTTTGTATATATTAAAAAAATAAAACAAAACAACAAAAACTTTGGTCTGACATACAGATGGTTTTAAACATATTTTTCACATTACTCGAGTACTTTAATCCCAGTAGTCTGGTGGCCGAGGCAAGCAGATCTCTGAAAGTTAGGGACCAACCTGGTCTACACAGAAGAGATTCCCGGGCTACCCAAGGAAACCTTGTCTCAAAATTAACTCTTTCTCTTTGAATTTGATTTTAGAATTTAAAGATGGTACATACTTTCAAGGGTTTAAAGGATATTGCAATACAGAAATACATGAGGGCACTGTAACCAACCCTAGCCAACTGGAAGGCATTTTCTAACAAGCTCCTTCTTGGGGCTGGGCGAAGGGAGAAAGGATGAATAGGGCGGCCTTCCAAGGAAAGACGTTGACAAACTCTGACTTCTCCCTTCAAGCTGTCCTTGCATTAATGCTTTTTTTTGAGGAGGTGATTTTTAAGACAGGGTTTCTCTGTGTAGCCTGGCTGTCCTGCAACTCACTCTAGACCAGGCTGGCCTCAAACTCACAGAGATCCTCCTGCCTCTGCCCCCACCCCCAGTGCTGGGATTAAAAGCATGCACCACCATTGCTGGGCTGCTTTTTTTCTTTTCTTTTTTTTTTTTAATTTTATGTGCATTGGCATTTTGGCTGAATGTATGTCTATGTGAGCTTGTTAGATCCCCTGGAACTGGAGTTACAGACACTTGTGAGCTACTATGTGAGTGCTGGGATTTGAACCCTGTCCTCTAGAAGAGCAGCCAGTGCTCTTAACCGCAGACCCCTGGTAGTTGCTTTCTTAAATGTGACCACGTTCTTAGAGAAAGCAAAAGGAAAATGGTGATTATTTATAATATAAAACAGATAGCAGGGTTTGCATCGTCAACAATTCAATATAAGTGACAGTTGCTGGGATCAGGGATCAGCTGTAAATGCTATCAGACATACCAGGGCACTGGAGTAGGGAATCCACAATAGGAAACCTTCCCTTTCTCCTGAAATAACAGTTCTGTTAGGTAACTGATTTGGTGCTGGAAAAATTGCTGGGGGCACAAACAGAGGAGGGAACTGGCCCAGGTGGGTCTCTGCTCCTTGTAGCTCTGGGGGTTGAATGTATTTGCTGATGTTGATGACGGTTTGCCCCAGGATGGCCCATGTCTTCCTCACTTGGACTGTAGTCTCAGGGAGCCTCTGTTCAGGGGGGCTACTGGATAGTAAAGTGGGGCCACCTCACAGCATGCCCTCACACACAGAAAATGGATGTCAACTCCCACCGCTGAGGGCCAGGGGGCCAATCCCGACTGTGTGATAAGTGCAGAGGTTATTTGCCAGGTATTCAAAAACAGCCCAGGCTTCTGCTAGTGGAGCAGACATTTGTCTGCAGGGCTAGTCATGGAATTAGGACATTACCAAAACATCGGTTTCACAGAATTCTACAACGGCTTGGGGTGAATGTTTGTCTTTGCCAAAATGCATTATTTTAAATAATTTGGTTGGACCTGATTTTAAAAGACTTGTTCTAACTCTTACTTTACATTTACAGATGGTTTTAAAGATATATTTCACAATACTTCTTATATATGTACATTCCCAGAACACCTCTACCCGCCAGTTCTGAGGATTTACCCCGGAATGCTAGGCAAGTATCGTACCACTGAGCAATAGCCTTAACCAGAGGAGGGAGCTGGCCCAGGTGGGTCTCTGCTCCTTATAGTTCTGGGGGTTGAATGTATTTGCTGGTGGTGATGACGGTTTGCCCCAGGATGGCCCATGTCTTCCTCACTTGGACTGTAGTCTCAGGAAGTCTCTGTTCAGGGGGGCTACTGGATAGTAAAGTGGGGCCACCTCACAGCATGCCCTCACACACAGGTCGTATGTCACCTACTCTGAAAACCAGAGTTACAGAGGGGCAGGGAATTAGGAAAGCACCAAAAAGTGGCTTCACAGAACGTATTGTGAAAGAATTCATTGAAAACTCTTCTCTTTCGCTTTGCAGTCTTTGAAATTAGGTGAATGAGGGAAGCTGACTTTGAGTGTAGCCAAGTGGAACCAAGAGCCAATTTCACCCCCATTTCCAAATAGACTTCTATGCTCTGTCTATACAAAATTAAAAAAATATTTTATGTGTGATTAGCTGCAGATGAATCACTTGTTGGCAACTTCATAATGAGATGCAGAGAGAAAACTTTCCAGACCTGGAAAGAATATAGATTTGGCCTACATTAGATAATATTTAAAGATACTCAAGGGAGTTGGCTTGCCAACTTTAGAAACCTTTGGACTTCAGTCACAAGCCATAGCAATGTATACAGTTGTCAACCCCCTTTGATAACCTATATAATCTACATAACAACAATACAAAAGCCCATTGTTGGTTGGTATTGTTTAAAAATTCTCCAAGCCTGCCTTTGATATGCACTGAATTAGAAAGTCGGGAGGTTGGGCCTAGAGACTATTTTCAAAACGATCCTCAGGGCTCAGTGGTAGCACACTTGCTTAGCATGCACAAGGCCCTGGATTCAGTTCCCACTGGGTGTGCACACGTTCCTCAAAGAATCCTATACACAGTAAATTTTGAAAAGCACTGCTCTGGAATTATACAATCAGCCAATCCAGGTTAACTATAACATCCATTTTCTAAATCCATCACAGTTTCAAACATTCTCTTTTGTAAGTACACCCACAGGTTTGTCTTGGTTTTGTTTTTTACATGAGCCCAATTTTAGGTTCAGACAGTATGTTATCAGTCCATCAGAATAATGACTGGTATTTCATGAATTTACACTACCTACTACATTGCAGCTAAATAGAGGCTTTTGGTTTCTGTATCATGTCTTGTCTGCTTATAAAATACTACCTTTTGTATCACAGGCCTGCTCTGGACTATGACTTGTAAACTGATTCCATGTCCAAATATCTGCGCTCCTCCAAGATTCGCAGTGAAACCTCACCCACAGTATGACAGTAATAAGCCTCTCAAGTACTGACATTATTGGCATGTATTCCCACCTCTGGTAGAACTCAGTGTATCTTCAAAAGAAAAATAAGACACAGGTGTTGGTGCAGCTAAGCCCAGAGCACATGCCCACTGTGCTTCAGGCTCTCAGTTCGGTTCCTACCTAGCATGAGAGACAGAGAATGGGGGGGAGGATCGGGGAGAGGGAAGAGCGAGGACAGAAAGAAAACTGTCATCGAAATGTTCTCCTAAATATTTTTAAAGCAACACACACACAAACTAAGACAAAGCACAAATTAAAGAGATTATTTTACCCAGATATAAAAACTTACTGATAAGTCACTATAGTGTTGTGTAGGGGCGGGCAGGCTGGGGACCCCCAAACAGAACCATATAAACGTGGGTGCTTGCTCTATCACCACTGACTTTGCAGATCCCTCAAGAAAGGAAGTGCTAGTCACTTACTGGTGCCAGAACATTGAAAACACAGAGGAAAAAGAGAATTCAGCAGGACTCCTACTTTGTACTTTCCCACATCAGCTACATCCCCAGCCGTCGACTCCACTGTGATCTAAAGACACAAATGTAGAATAACCCAAAGCTTCATGCATGCTAGCCAAGCATGCTCCCAGCTGAGCTACACCCCCAGCCCAAACTTGAGTTTTTAAAGTATTTATTTTTGTGTATGCATGCGTGTGCTGATACCTGCAGAGGCCAGCCCTTGGAGCCAGGGTTACAGGCAGCTGTGAGCTACCTGATGTGAATGCTGGGAACTGGATTCCAGTCCTTTGAAAGACCAGCAAACACAATAAACCACTGGGCCATCTCTCCAATCCCCTTGTATAAGAAAAAAAAACCCTCCACAAACTGTTATTAATGCTAATAAATTGGCTATAACTTAGACACCCCCACCCCACCACAGACATTATATATTTGTCCTTTAGTTTAGCAGTTCTCGACCACATATTAGATATTTTGGGACACATATTAGATATTTATATTACTATTCTAACAGTAGCAAAATGACAGTTATGAAGTAGCAATAAAATAATTTTATGGTTGGGGGTCAGCACAACACGAGGAACTATATTAAAGGGTCGCATGTTGGGAAGGTTGAGAACCAGTGGTTTAGAGGG
>CABHPP010119921.1:7235-18448 GCA_902168425.1 Peromyscus attwateri | reverse complement strand
GAGCCATTCATTTTTGTTGTAAATGAGCTCCAGGGTTCTTGGGATAGGGAAATTAAATGGCTGATGGAGCTACTTTGTGGCAGTGGTAGTGTTTATGTATAGTTTGATCTCAGTTTTCTCAAGAAAACTAAGCTGGTTTATTTAAGGTAGGAGTTAAAATGCTTACCTTCCACTTAATCATTGTTTGACCACATGCAGAGGATATTATTCTGGGAGACTTCAAAGGAATTAACACAATTAGTTGCTGGATAGGAATGATGTATTTTTAGCAACTAAAATAGGAACGGGAAAAGAGAGGAGACTAACAGAATATGAACATTTATGGAATGTGAAAGTCAGAGTGTCACACACAGAGAGATAATTTATAATACAGTGTGCTTGGTTAACTTGGAAAATTAAAGTCCAAAAAAGACATTTCCATTGATTACACCTAAATATTGCATTTATGATAAATGTAATTTAAACCACAATCCAAGTGGAAGTTTTTCGCTATGATTGAAATGAAGGGCAGAAAACACAGGGGTTGAAGGCTACGTAACCTGGAACAAAGCAGCTGAGAATGTTGTAAGCACACATGTGTAGTGAAGAATGCTAGGAAAAAATAACAAGGAGCAGAAGGTTGTCCTTCTACAGATGAGGACACACCACAAACAGAAGCCACAGAAGCAGCCTAATGTGTGCGTACCGCGTTCATGCAACAACATGGAATTATGTAGTTCAGTGCCAGTCACATGGTATTACAATTTGAACCAAAGTTCCATCTTCAATATATAGATTGAGATAATAAAAAGAGAAGTGAGAAATTGACTCCTTAGGCTACAGCATAAACATACAAAATAATCCAGCAACCAGGATCTGAGAAGATGACCCTGGCTGCTGTTGTAGAGGGCCAGAGTTTGGTTCCCAGCACCCACAGCAGTTGGCTCACAACTGCCTATAGTTATGTCTCCAGGATATTTGGCACCCACTTCTGGCCTCCATTGGTATCTGCACACATATGTACATATCTGCACACATACACCCCATATATGTAAGTAAAAAATTAAAACTTCATCTTCAAAGTTTTCTAAGAAACCTGTTGAAAGATGTGTGAGGAATGTAATCTAGTAAATAGGATTGTGGATAATTTGGAATTTGTTAAAAATTTGAATATGTACCTCATGCTGTAGATCTAAATACATGCTAGCTATTTTAAATCATTAAGCATTTCAAAATAAAGTTTTATAGAAAAGTTAACACACACACACACACACACACACACACACACACACACACACACCACATCAAAGACCATGTAAATGTAAAGTAAAGCCAGAACCTAAACATGGTCAAATTATATCATTAGGTAAATTAATTAAAGGTAAAAGACAGTAAAATTATATTAAACAGGAAAAGAATTACTGTCACCATTAAAATAATAAAAAAAGAAGAAACTGAGGTACAACTTGTGTTGAATAAACCTTTTTTAAAAAGTGTTAAGTACAAAGTTAGGACATTTGCTGAATGTAGAATACTTATTTATTGTTGGTTATTTTATAAGAAATTTAAATCATTTGACATGGAAATATAAGTGCACAAAATATTCCTACTTTTTGGCTTAATAATATTGTTTCTGATAATATTTTAAGGAAAATAGTATTTCTGGTGATACAGATAAAAGTGTGTGAAGTCTTTCCACATAGAATAATGAAAGAAGGGACTTCAGCAAACTATGTGAAATAATATGTGGCTGGTAAAGATGAGCGGTCTGAATACATGAAAATAAAGCATTGCTTACAGAATAGTAAGTAAAAAAAACAAGAATGTACATGTAGTACAAGGGCATCTGTGTAATATAGACTCATATTGGAGCAAATAGTAGATAATGTGTTTGGTTACAGACTTAGGACTGTCTTTCTGGTTCAGATATTTACAATGCTGTTATATATTTCTAAAGAAAACTAATATGAGTGACTAAGCAGGGTGGCTGTACTTAACCAAGCTGTTAGGAGGTGGTGACAGTGGAGATGGAATGGTGTTAAGTTTGCAGTGTTCGGGGTCTGTTCTCTTGTTGTATTCATTTCTATCCACCTTTCTTTTGTGTCCTAAACCAAGAAACAGTTTTTAACAGAGTTAGTACTCAGTCAGTGTTGGAGAAAATTATTTTAAGATGTGTTACTTTTGCCTATGCTCTGGAACATTTGTTTAATGATGCAAAGACGTGCTGCATTCTTTTTTTTATATTGCATTTGTTTAACTTTGTGAAGCTGTGTTGTTTTGCCTGTCTAAAACACCTGATGGCCTAATAAAGAGCTAAACAGCCAATAATAGCAAGGCAGGAGAAAGGATAGATGGGGCTTTCAGACAGAGAGAATAAATAGAAGGAGAAATCTTTGAAGAAGAAAAAAAAAGAGCAAGAGAACAAAGAGACGAGGGTGCTAGGGGCCAGCCACCCATTCAGCCATGGAGTAAGAGTGATAGTAAGATATACATATGTAAGAAAAGGAAAAATCCCAGAGGCAAAAGGTAGATGGAATAATTTAAAGTCAAGAAAAGCTGGCTAGCAACAAGCCAAGCTAAGGCCGGGCATTTATAATTAAGAATAAGCCTCCATGTGTGATTTATTTGGAAGCTGAGTGCAAGGCCTCCAGGAGAATCAAAGAGCAAAGACCAAAAACAACCAACAGCGAGTCAGCTTTTTCTAAGGTTAAGGATTGATGCCCTCCAGGAGGTGAGATGCATCAGTTCGAAAGTGGACATA
Organism: Peromyscus attwateri; assembly: GCA_902168425.1. Classification (NCBI taxonomy): domain Eukaryota; kingdom Metazoa; phylum Chordata; class Mammalia; order Rodentia; family Cricetidae; genus Peromyscus; species Peromyscus attwateri. The sequence goes on along the minus strand of CABHPP010119921.1, from coordinate 15,708 downwards.
GTATAAAAGAAGCCAAGAAATCCGTTTCTAGTTGCAGACCCCAGGCAGTTCTGACCTTTTGAGCCTCGGCTTCATTGTCAGTGAAAGGAGAGTGATGGAAGATTGCTCAACACGATCACAGGTGTGTAAGGACAGGTTGACTCGAGCTTACTCCAGCTGCTGTGAGCTACTTCAAGGAGTGTTGCAGCAGACTAGCACTACCCTGCCCCAGGGAGTATCCTATGAACTTGCAGAGCTTGATTCCTGTGTAGGAGCAGGGAAAGCCATCCATTGAGCCCCAGCCACGAGAGCAGAGCATTGTCTTGTCTGATTGATTACATGTAAATAGATCAAATAGTCCAGTTGGTGACAAGCATGGTCGAATAGTGGCTCACGACAGACTGTTCTACTGGCTAGACCTTGAAATGCAAAGTTCAGATGAACTTCAATTTTCTGATAGGGCCAAAGTGCCAGTAACTGAGCAGTGTCTCCCTCTGTGCTAATGCCAAGTGTGGTGTGGGAGGCAATAAAAGAAGGTAGAGGGGAGGCAGTTTGGACCCAGCCTCTTAGCTGGTTGTAAAAGTGTTTCTGTGTTTCTTTGCTTTGTAGCGCAGAATTGTAGGGATCTCCTGTAATGCCATGTGTCACTGTTTATTTTTAAGGAAATGACCATTAAAAAAAAAAAAGTCTTGTGGTTTGCCCACCTAGGCTTACAGACAACCTAATTGTATCTTGTGTGCTAATCGCTGGCAGTCATGTAATCAAGTCCCTCATGGGTGAATAGTGGATTTTCCTCACCGCTCTTGGACCACTTTTAAGCACTCTGTGGGCATTGAACATGTCCTTAAGTCATCGGAATGCACTGATCATCCCCAACAACCGCTGTCGAAAAGATGCTTGTAGCTGTGTAGGTGGAAAGGCTTTTAGCATATGAGCCTTATAACCGATGGGCCTAACAACTGGCTGTACTTAGAAATTTAAGACTTCTTAGGAGGCAAAAATAATATAATTTAAGGAAACCGTATTCTGGTGTAAGAAGTGAGCAAGATTGGAAAGGGATGTTGGATTTCAGTGTTTGTACAGATCCGTTTCACCTGGTACAAATAAAGATTTTGAAAGAACTTTTGAGCTTGAGGGCCAGGGAGATGGCTCAGAGGGTAAAGTACTTGGTGCATAAACCTGAGGACCTGACTTAAGAACCCCAAACACCTATACCTGCACACAAAGCTGGGTGTGACTGTATACATCTGCATTCCTAGTGCCAGGAAGGAGAAACAGGTGGATCTTGGGGGTCTTGCTAACCAGCCAGTCTAGCCAGTGGGTGAGTTCCAGGGGTACCAAGAGCCCCTGTCTCAAAAAAATACAGTGGAGACCCAGAGAAGAAGACAGTGATACTGTTTGGCTTCCACCTGTGTGTGCACCCCCACACAAACACAAAGGCATATGCCACACACAGCCACACAAAATGGGAAGCAATGGGGTAGTAAGAAGGAATCTTGAAGTGCGTTCGACTCATGAGGAGATTGAGTCCTCATCTAGTCTGAAAAGTGACCCACTGAAAGAAGCGTGCGCTAGCTTCTACACACACCCAGCCTGGCTTATATTCACAATTTGTATCATGAACCTAGGTACCATTGTTACTTGAGAGTCTTTGAAATGCTTGCGTAACAAAAAAGGAAAAGATAAAGAAATATTTTCTCATCTTTAGGTGTTCAAAGACACCATATGTTTGTATGGTGCCGTCTTGCAGTCCATCGAATGGTGATTTATTTGTTGATTCAGAAAAATTAACACACACACAGATGCAGACACACAATACACTGGCACACACAGAGATATGGAGACGTGCACACACACACACACACACACACACACACACACACACACACACAATGAGCTGGGGGGGTGTGGTGCAGGGCAATGGTAGAGCTCTTAGTTTTCAGGTGTAAGGCCCTGAGTTATATTCCCAACACCACAGAAATAAATGGATGGATAAGTTAATAACCAAAGCAGATGACATTTGTCTTGTCACGCTAATGGCAGGAACTCTGGAAAGATAATAAGGACTGTTTATCTTTGCTAATGAAGAAATCTCTTGAGTCTATGCCCAAGTGAGCTTCCTGAATACCACTCTGTGAACAGCAGTCAGGCCAGAATGTAGGCATAGATTTTATTGAAAGTTCATACATATTCCCTTGACTACTATAGGCTCTACTTGGATGTGGCTATTGTTATTTATGTTACCCATTATTAGCAGTTTGTTTTTTTTTTGAGTGAAGATCTTCTAAAACTAGAAGTGGATAGCAAATCTATTTCAAACTGTTTTCTTCTAAACACTGATTAATTTCATTAGTATATGTAATAAGACTGGGGAAGTGGCTGTCTCCTAATTCCAGATAGGGCAATAAAAACCATCTATCTATGAATTTGGAATACGGGTTTGAACTTTGACGAGGATGTGGTTGTGTTTATGTTCTGTGACTTCGAAATCCTGGCTCGTTTGAAAATACTGAGTCCACCCCGGTGCGACGTGATTCAGGATTTGCTTGAAGCTGTGTTATCTTCTGTCATCTGCTCTTCTGCTCCGTCCTCTAGTGTTTATTTTAGTCTCTCACCAGGTGAGCTATTGCTCTCTCTCTCTCTCTTGGAACTTCTCCCATCACTGAGACAGTAATTTGATTTCTGGACCTCAGGATGGGTGTTGTGCTGATGAAATGAGTGCAGTGTGCTGATAATATTTGTAATAAACTGTCACTGGGCTTCACCACGGTGAACAGTTGCTGGGGGAAACAAGACGGCGTGCTCAGAAGGATCTGGAAATCCATGTTGCCGAACTCCTCTCAAGATGGCTTGGTCACTGTTACATATAAATCGTCAGTCTAGGTGTTCGTGTCTATTCCTTAGCAGAAATTGGCTGTAGCCAAGATTTAATGGCTTTTGTGAAATGCATCCTACAACTTGGTTGTGTCAGCCAGTTATAGTAATCAATGGAGGTTATTCCAGAACAGCTATCCCCATGCTTGTCTCTGTGTGATTTTTAATGTCCTTGCATTATGTGGTCAGTTATTTCCATGTGCCAATCGGGGTTGGGAACAAACTCTTTCACCTCACCCTGTGACTTTGATCTCTCTGTGCTTGAACGTCTAGTTTGCCCCAATTGTAAAATTTAATCCAGTTACCAAATACTTCAGTTATTTTGTAGCACAGGGACAGAAAAGACGTAGCGCTAGTCTGGATTTGAATTTTGTATTACTAATTTGCAGATAGTATCGAGCTCCAAGTTAAGTGCTCCTCTGTTGGTGTTTTCATTAGGTGAAGTCTGTGAGTTTCGTCAAAAGACAATGATAATCAGATCTACTGGAAAGATTAAGTGAATCGATTTGATTGGAACATGCTCTCAACAGCCAGCCAATAGGTAAGTGAATGTACACACTTTCTGTGGTTTGACTTCAGTCACCAAAGTGTGATATTAAGTAGGCGTTAAGTGAGATTTTGACAGGAATAATTTGAAGCCCTCAAAACCAGTGATAGACTTTAGGGCTCAATGAATGTGTTTGTGAACTGTCCTGCAGTTTTAAAAATTGTTTCAAGTTTAAAGTTGTGTGTGTCTCTGTGTGTGTATGATTTGTGTAGGGTGTGTGTGTATGTGTGTGTGTGCATGCATGCATGCGTGCGTGCGTGCGTGCGTGTGTGTGTGTGTGTGTGCGTGTGTGTGTATGGGGTTTATATGCATGTGCATGGGTGTATGATGTGTGTGTGTATGTGTATGTGTGTGTATGATGTGTGTGGAGTATGTGTGCATGTGTATGCAGGTGCACAAGCCTGTGTACACAAAGCCCAGGTGAGGATGTCGGATACCCTGCTCTATGACTCTGCCTTATTCTTTTGAGAGAGGGCCTCTCACTGACTGGACTAGCAGCCAGCAAGCCCCTGAAGCCCACCCTCCGTGCTCTTCCTCTATGACACTAGAGTTACAGGCAAACACAAGGCTACGCCTGGCTTCTTACCCGGGTACTATGATCTGAACGTGGACGCACACGCTTACTGAGCAAGCGCTCTTATCCACTGAGTCATCTCTGTCGTCTGTGTCATCCGATTTTGCTTGAACAATGTAGAATGTCACTATTTGAAATTGTTCCTTTTTATCAACAATTCTGTTTTATACCATTCTATTACATTACATGCAGAGGATTGAACCCAGGACCCTTGCACATGCTAACTCCCAAGTTCTACCAAACCCCTTTTATTTGCAGTTTAATTGATAATTTTCTTGTAATCTTGGATGAATATGAGAATATCCTATTTGACTTTGGGGAAATTCGTGTGTGTGTGTGTGTGTGTGTGTGTGTGTGTGTGTGTGTGTAACTGCATCCTATTGAATTTAAATCTAGGATACAATTGAACTTTTAAAGAAATCCCACATCTTGACATATTAAACCATTCTTATGGAAATTTTAGTTTGTGTGTGATATGCAAAGACGTTTAAGTAAGGGCTTACTCAGTTGAACTTCGTGTTGTGCTGGATAACATTGGAGGCTCCTGAGATAGAAGATTGAGAACCAGGAGGAGTTTAGGCTGTTCCCAGATCGCCAGGGACTGCCAGAATTTAGTGGGAACAGGACTTTGGCTACTCTTAAAATGTCAGTGTAGTAAAGCCTGCTCTCTCAAACAGATTTTTGGCATCAGAAAATCTAAATGATTCTGATTTTAGGGCTTGGTAATTTTTTTTTTTTTTTTTTTAGCTCAGGCAAACTCACGCTTTAATTAACCCTTTGTATAGTAACAGAGAATTTTGGAGGAAACTATTTTCCTAATTGAGGTCACAAGATTTGAATGACTGAAGTCTTACATATTTTTTATGATGCTATAATTGTGTGCCTTGTTGTTTAATTTGTCTTCAAATAAACTGAAACTACTTAAAAATCCAATGAGTGTTAATGAATAAGAGAAGAAAGTGTCTAATTATTTAGGGAGGCAGTTTCAAGCAAAACCAATGGCTAATGTTTGTTTAGCTGTGAGCACCTAAAGGCGCCATTGGTTAGGTCATCTCTCACTGATAATATTATATGGACTGTGGATACCAACAGCTCCCTTGTCTGTGGTGATTGGCCTTGAAGCCTCAGCCTTAGGTCTTGCTTCATTTGTGCAGCCTTTGGACATCCAGGAGAGGAGAAATATCGAATCTACAACCTGCAGAAAATCTATTTCATCCTGCCTCTTAAGGTTCATGATTCAGTACTCATTTGTGACCAGAAATTCTCATTGTTATGCACACATAGTGCCATTCGGAGACAGTTTTGGATAATTAAAGGGATATAAAGATGTCATATGAAAATCCCATCAGGAAGAGAGATGTTTAAAAAGTTTCAAAAGCAAAACTTCATTGTATTTAGTAGTTAATCTCTATGTCAGAAGATAAAAATTAGTATCCCAAACCATCAACTTCAATATTACTCACAGGCTTGGCTCTTATACTTCTTCCCATTATGTGTGGACCACAGTGCTAACATTCAGTTTCAACTTGTGGCACGTAATGTCAGCTATGTAGAAGAGACTGAAAGTGGACATGGCTTTGCTGTTTGAGCCGTGGGCTTCTTTGGCATCGGCACCTTGAAAATATTGATTATTTTGTGTTAAATAAGTGTGATACTTAAACTATAACATCCTCTGAAAATAAAACATACGGTCAATGGGTAGTAGGAGCCAGTGACTATTAGTGGTCATGAAGATGGTGGTTAGTACTAACAGCTGAACAGCAAATATTTAAACCGTATAGGAACTACATATTGTCCACTACACGCCTGTTGGTTCCTTAGCCTACCAGCATGGACCTAACTCACAGAGATGGCATGTTTTCTCAGTTTGACCTGATACATTTTTAGGAAGGGTTTCTTATGGAACTCTTAAGCTTTTCTCATAATATGCATAGACAGTATGGTCAATGACTTCTCACAAACTTTATTGGCAAACTTGGCCATGTCCTCTAAAATCTCCCCCACCACAAATTAGCGGCACATAGGAAGAGCTTGCAAAGAAGGAATGTCTACAGCCATTGGAACTTTCATTTTATAGTACTTCTTGTCAAGGATAAGAAATATGACTTATTTTTATCTTTATAATAATGTTGGTTTTTATACATTACTGTTTTCCTTCAAGTTGGTAATGCTTTTGACCAGTCTTAACATTAGATGTCTAGCTGAATTCTAGGACTGTAACCATGCGTTCTGATCTACGTTCTCAGTTGTGTGTGTCTTTCATTGAACGGGTGGATTTATTTAGGAATTTGATAAATGGTGCCTTTTCATTGGAGAGAAGAGAAAGCGTTTTAACCTTTATTAAGCAAACTGTATGATTCAAGATCCTAGCTGTAGGTTCATAATCATTTAAAAGAATTAAAAATCCCATATCTATTTGGGAATATTGGTTTTCAGAGTAATAATTAGCTTGCCCAGAATTACATAGCTACTACAGTTATTAATGTTTAGAATCAGAAATTGTTGAAGTCTTAACTTTCAGAAGTACAAAATGACTAATTCTGATTTCTATAGAAATTGCTCTATTTTGTGATTTCCTCAGACCCATTGTTCAACCTTCCAGAGCTCCTTTCTCTTCTGATATGCCCATATATGTTTTTTATTCTCCTTCTTATTTCTACAAACTCAGAAAATAAAAGTGAGCACTTGGCTTGTATTTGGACACATTTTAACTGCTCACATGCTGTACATCAAACCTGCCGGGCTTCCTGTAGCTTCCCCTGCCTTCACAGACAGTTCACAGTAAACCCTGTAAGTTGTCAAGGTATAGCCAATGAACTGTTTCCTTTTGTAGAGGGACAGTTTTGTAGATTTTCACATGCATGGATGTTGTTTCATCTTAAGTCCCTTCGGTTTTATTATAACTGAAGAGGGTATCATACATGCATGAGTATTGACAAATTGGTGTGAAACTAGACCATAGGCTTTTAAGAGCATCTGTACATGACTACCAGTGACCTCACTTTGTTTCATCATTATAATAGATCCGTTTGGAGCCCATGAGTTACTACTTGGTTTTATGAGCTATGTGGTTTCATTTCTCAAAGAGTATTTCCTTGAATTTTTCAAGCATTTCACTTGGCTACATATTTCATTCATTCATGAGATCAATAACTTAACCATCTATTTAGTCAGTTAGCATTCATTAAACCAGTCATATGAGCAACATACATTTCATCCCATGTCTGTCCTATAGCTATTCAACGTGCTCGTGGAAGGCTGCTCTCTTATTTACTAATATTCTCTTCTGTACAGATAATTCTTTCTCTTTCCTTTGGTTTGTACTATATGATGGCCATGTATTCAACATGCTCGTGGAAGGCTGCTCTCTTATTTAATAATATTCTCTTCTGCACAGATAATTCTTTCTCTTCCCTTTGGTTTGTACTGTATGATGGCTGTGTGGGGAACTTCTCATCAGTTATTTTCCCTACCACCCCTACATTGTGAAACTGAGTTACTGTGTGCCTTGTTTCTGTGTGTGTTAGCATTCAAATGTAGTAGTTTATCATGTACAAACAGTGTTCACATGTGTTATCTTATGTGAGAAAACAGCTATGATATAGAAATTATATATACTTTATTTTGCATATAAGGAAATGAAGGCTACTTCTAGAGTGGTGGTGCCACAGCTCATGACTTAGACCAAGTCACATCCCTAGTGAATCACAGACGGAATTCAGTGCTGATTTATCCAATGTGAGATGACATGTCACAATCACTGTGAGGTCATGAGTCTACTTGACTGGCATTTCCAAATATTGGAGCTTTGTGGATATGGTCACTACATTCTGTTTAATATGATTCATATAAGAAAAGAGAAGCCATATTGAAACTATGAGAATCTGATTTTAGGAATTCTCCAGCCACCCCAGAAGATCAAACACCAGCATGGCATACGAAGGTGCCGTTTTCCAGATCCCTGACAGGTGTGAGCTAACAAAGGCGCTGTTAAGTGTACCCAGTGACTCTCCCCAGTGTGAGAACCTTATCATCTGCAAACAATGCTCTGACGGATTCAGAATGAGTTCTTGAATTCAGGCTCCTTGGGCAGTTACAGCATTTCCTGTAAATTCTTAAACTGAATAGTAGACAAAACCACCTACGTGGAGACCCACATTTTACGTTTGAACTTAAAATGCGACTGTGACTTCTCATCCATGAAGTCCCAAATGATAAATTATCTTTCCCTGGCGGACTCTCTGCTTTGTCTGTTGTTTACACTGTTGGTTGATGAACTTTACTGATGTCATAGTCTGGTTAATCCTTTTATTGTAGCGTTACTGGTCCTTTTGTTTTATCTGGTCTCAGAATCCACTCAACCCGTCTATTCCTCTCATAACTACTACTACTACTACTACTTCTTCTTCTTCTTCTTCTTCTTCTTCTTCTTCTTCTTCTTCTTCTTCTTCTTCTTCTTCTTCTTCTCCTCCTCCTCCTCCTCCTCCTCCTCCTCCTCC
>CABHPP010119920.1:35266-50597 GCA_902168425.1 Peromyscus attwateri | reverse complement strand
GGTGTCCAGATAACCTTCTTTCTGAAGGGACCCAAGGGAGGTTATCCAACGTTTGGCCAGGCAGGTACCAGGCTGCAGTCTCTTGTGTATGGAGATGTTACAGGGACCTCGGAGAACAGAGGTGACAGGCAGAGAGTCCCTGTAGGGGGATAGTCTCCACTGGCCTGTGCATGCCTGGGTTCCCTGGAGGAGAGAGGGAGAGCTTCAGGGGGTCAGACATCAGGAGGAAGGATGGCATCTTTCACTACATGGTGATCATGGGATAGGGTGCTTGCTTAGTGTATGAGGACCTGGTCCTCATCCCAGCATCCCTTCTGCCCTTCAGAAATCCTGGGGTCCTATTTAACTCAAACAAATGACAGCCATTTATTGGAGTGGCAGCTGATTCTGGAAGTGCCATGACTGTCTCAGAAGGTCCCCTCGTGAAAACATCACCATTCACTCCAGGCACCTCCCCATTGCTTTAGAGGCTATGGCGTATCCTTGATCCACTGTCTGTCTCTGATGACTCCTCAGAGCAGTGACTCTAGACAGCAGACATAGCTGTCTAGTGCCTACTCCCACTCACAGTCTGTGGAACCTTCCTTCTGCTTGGTTCTGTTTTTGCACATGCTGGTGAGTGAGAAACTATGCCCTGCCTCTATGCACATGTGACCTGCTCCTGGTGGGAGCTTGACCCTTCTGTGTGTTTCGTAAATTTGGCAAGTGTTCTTTTCTGTCTCTGAGCCAAAGGAGCAGTTGTGGGGTGGGGCGGGGCAGGAGCAGAGGATGGCAGGATGGCAGTGGGGCTCAGGATGGCTGTCGACAGCTTTGGGCAACTGTAGTGCCTTTAGCACGTTGATGACCAGCAGGCTGGATGTCAACTGTTCTAGGTGACTCCCTTGGTGACTACAGAGGAAGGGTCACAGGCTTCTAACATAGTGATGGACAGCGCGGCAGCCGGTCCCATCTACTCATTTGCTTGTTTTGCACAATATCACCAAAGGTGATGCTATGTCTGGTTATGTCTCCCAGGCATGTTGAAATCAGATACCAAGGAGATGGCATTGGAGACGGGCACTTGGGAGTGGTGAAGTTGTGAGAGTGGAGTATGCAGCCCCATAGCAGACAACCCAGAATCTGGGCCTGGTTCCTTCCCTGGGAGGATGTGTGGAGATGAATATGAACTGAGAAGCAGTGGGCCCTCTCTAGACTTGGTATGGGCATGAGGGTCTATTGTGCATCAGCCACTGGGCTGTGGTGTCATGTTACAACAACCCTAGGGGACTGAGGCAGAGGAACAGGGGTGGGTCATTTGCCATAGTATCAGGACAGGCCTGTGGAGAGGCCGTGACTGTGTCAGATCCTGCCGGGTGGGCTGGCTCTCTCTTTCCCCTTACAGGACACAGATCTGGAAGATCTGGGGTGGTGCAGCCAGAGACCCCTTCAGAAAGGGAGACTTGTCCCCAGGAAAGCAGAGGGCACGCTGCACCCTGCTTTGTAAACATCAGTGCAAGAATTGCTTTGTCAGAACACTTGAGGGAGTTGGTTACCAGGCAGCCAGTGAGGGGAGGGTGGCAATTTACATATGCAAATCAGGCAGGACCATGCCAAGTGATCTCACTCAATGCTTCATTTGCATTTTAGGAGTCCTTGTACTGGGGGTGGGGGAACAGAAATGACCAGTTAGGGATTGTAGTGTTAGTAACAGAGGCAGTAAGATGCCAGACAGCGAAGTCCACGATGAGGTGACCTGTCTTAAGTCCACAGGCCTCTGCTACTCTTCACTTTGGGTGTGAAGAAACTGAGGCTGGGAGTCTGGCTGGGTCTCAGAACCCTGGTAGGGTCCACCGGGCCCCTCTGGTCCATCCTCACCATGATGAACACGCTGGAAGGTTAAGGTAGCCTGCGCCCTCACCTCACAGATGTGCTTGTGGGAGGCTTTGCTCCCTCTGCTCCCATTCAGGTAGAAGCCAGCTGCGCGGTTTGTGAGTGAGCTGCTGAGCTCTGTGCAAGCCAGAGGTACGAGGCGGCTGCCAGCACTGCCCTACTGTAGTGTCCGCACAGCAATTAGCTCGGAAATTGAATTGAGAAAACCGATTTCCCTAATAAAGTGATTGCAATTCGTTCACTTGTTAGGATCTGGAGCTAGAAAGAGACATTTTGTGTCACATCACGGCTGTCTGTCCTCACCCTGCTTCCTGTTGGGAATCACAGGCCTCCCTCCAGGCTATGCTTCTCCTCCTGGGTCAGGCTGATCCCATCCCAGACCTCTGAGGTTATTTTCCAGGGTACAGGTTATAGTTTTAGGTCAACATCCCAGGAGAATCCCTCACAGTGGGCACTCATCAGTTCAGGCTGTTTGCACAACCCTGAGCTCTATTGTGTGACTGTGCTACCTTTGGTTGGATTGGTGCTGAAGTCAGAGGGGCTGTCAAGACCGGAAGAGGGGATGGTTCACGTTTCAACACTCACAAGGCTGTGGAAGTCCCAGAACACAAAGCACTTAACAGATGCAGAGATAAGCTGGTACTCACCTTGTAAGCGTAAAGACCTGAGTTCCAGCCTCAAAAACCACACAAATAGCTGGCATACATCTGTAATCCCATTTCTGAGGGATCAGAGTCAGGGGGTTCTTGAGGTTTGTGAGTGAGCCCATCTAGCTGAACCCCAGTGAGTTCCAGGTTCAGTGAGTGACCCTGTCTCAATGCGTGCAGATTCAGTGGTCCCCAGAGTGGGATGCTGGAGCCTCAGGGGTCTGGGTCTCTGGTGGTTTGCCCTGGAGCAGCAGTTGCTCAGGCTTTCCCTGGAGGTGGGGTGGGGTGAGCCTGCCTTTGTGCAGCTTTGGCAACCAGAATTCTACTTCTTGAACCATGGTTTGGAGTCCCCCTACTCTGTGTTGCAGCAGTGGGGTCTGAAAGCCAGAGTCTCTTCTGGAGTGGCTAGATCTGCATCAAGCCTATTCTGGCATCTTCCTGCTCCCAAGACTCCCGAGGGAGGGGTCCTGCAAGGTTGTGGCTCCAAGCTGGCGGCCCATCGTTCAGGAAATGAGAGAGCAAACAGCGCAAGGCTGTGGCACTAGATGGTTAGAACCTGATCTAGGAAAGTCTGGAGATCCAATGCCCCTCCCCCAACCCATTCTGTGCTTTCCGATGTTAGAACAGACCCGGGGCTGCGAGAAGACTCAGAGCTAAGAGCACTTGCAGCTCTTGCAGAGGACCTGGGCTCCATTCAAAGTATCCACACGGCAGCTCACAACTACGATACCAGTTTCAGGGGATCTGATACCTTCTTCTGGCCTCCTCAGGCACCAGGCATACACACAGTGCATATGTGTGTGTGTGTGTGTGTGTGTGTGTGTGTGTGTGTGTGTGTGTGTGTGTGTATGTAGGCAAAACATTTATACACATAAAATAAAAACAACTGAAAAAAAAGTTTGTGCTCGAACATGCCCCAAGGGAGAAGCATCAATAAAGGGACCCCATTAGGGAGTCACTCTAGAAGTGTACTGGGGCTGACACATGCTGTCACAGGCCCTGCCCACTGACTTTGAGAGTCCCCAGGTCCCAGGTTGATGGCTGAGAGCAAGTGTTGGAGCTTGGAGCCTATGGTGACAGGACATGGCCACAAGGGGAGGTCTCAGGCGCTATCCTCTGGCAACCGTAGGTCAGCCTCCACTTTGGGTCCATTCCACAGTTTCCTGTTTCTTTGCTGGAAAAGTCTTTTCTGGAAGAACCAAGTGGATAGGCGTGTTGGGCAAGTAACCCTGTCTTGAAGCCATAGGCTTCAGGACGTTACACAGGTACTAAGACCTCAGATGCTCAAATACCTCACAAATGATGGAGTGTTAGCACACACATGCCCTGCTGTATACTTTAGTGGGTTATTATTTTTTGGGGGGTGTGTGCTAGATTGGATTTGAGCTGGACTCAAGCAATTCTCCTGCCTCAACCTCCAGAATCCCTGGGTTGACAGGCATACACGACCATGCCCAGCAGTCTGTATCATCTACAGGTTTTATTATGCTGCCAAGTACAGCCAAAACTGTGGGAAGCAGCCATGTGAAGACAAACCTCGGGAGGGTCTGTATGTGTTTGTTAGGGTATGTTCTCTTCCTGAATATTCTCCAGCTGTGGATGATTGAGTCACAGATGTGGAGCCTGTGTCATGGAGGACTGGTTGTAATTTGTCATAGCCATCAAGGAAGGCAGGCCTTGTGTTCATTCATTCATTCATTCATTCATTCATTCATTCATTCATTTGTTCCCACCTTGCCCTGTGCTGTGAGCATCTTATGCTGTAGGATTTAGAACTGGGTAGGTGATGGGCCACTTCAGGATTTGGTGGAAGCCAGCTTTGCACCTCTCCTGTGTGGTCTGGCCTCTTGCCACCATCCCAGAGTCACATAGGAGTCAAACTCTGGATATGACCTCGGGTTTCTAGGCTAAGTTAACAGAGGTGGTGCCAACTCATGGGCATGGGGCCCGGACTGAATAAAAACGAGCAAACAAGTTGGGCACCCCCATTCATCTCTCTGCTTCCTATGTCACACTGTGGATACAGTGTGACCAGCACCTCAAACTCCTGCCACTGCCCCTTTCCCACCGTGGTGGAGTGTATACTTGGAGTGCAATCTCAGATCAACCCTTTCTTCCTTGAGCTGCCTTTGTGAGGTGTTGGTAGCAGCAACGAGAGAAGTATTCAAGGCAGCTCCTTCTGGGTGGGAGTGGGGAGTGAAGGGCCTCCCCTCTGCAAGTGGTATCCTTCTGCTGTGATCAGAGGCTGCTGGGAGCCCAGGGGAGGGAATGCTGGGCATGAGATGAGAGCGGTTACTCTTCGTGAGAGGAGAATGTGCACCCTCTCGAGGTTTTGTGATAGGAGGTGGTGAGGCAGGCTTGGGGGTCTCACAGTGCTAAGTGAGAACCCAGGGATTCCAGAGGGACATTTCTTAAATGACACCACATGCCGGCAGCAAGAGAACAGATATGTCCTGCCGAACCATAGCATGCTGCTGGGATAGCATGCACAGCTGTACCAGCCAACTAGGCTGCTCCAGAATCTTGCACACAGCATGAAAATGGAGCCAGTCCCTAAGAAGGCTCCTTGGTGCAGGGGCCTTCTACCCCGAGTAAGGCATGCAACATATCCTTTACAAATCTCTCACAAGTGTGTCTAAAACCCTTTGGGCTCTGACAGATGTTATTGTCTATAAAACTCTTGCTTGCCAGCCAATTAAGTTACAAGAAAAAAATTGCAAAAAAAATTTCTGATAATGTTTTAAGCATGTTTGTGATTTTGTGTTGGGGCACAGGCATAACTCTCCTGGGGCACATGCAGCCCATGGGGTGTGAGTTGGACTCATGCAATCAATCATGTCTGGAGTAAGGTTTTGGGTAGGGTCTTGGGCCCTGTGTCCCTCATTGAAACCTGGAGGAAGGACCAGAGCTTGGGGCTGAGGGCCTGGAAGAAGAGTCCTGGGGACCCCAAGGTCTTCCCTGGCAGAGGAGGGGCCAAGAGGAAGCCTCCTGGGGAGAACTGGGGAGACCCAGTGTTGCCTGCTGAGGTGAGGAACTTCTTGGCCTGTGGTGAGCCCCCAGCACAGCACGCCCCTCTGAAACACCACTGGGCCTGGAACATCATAATATCGTTCAAGAAAAGACTGTGACCAAGCTCCATTTATCTTATGAAAATTGTCCCTGTTCTTGACACGTTGTACAGGACACATTTTTAAAAAGAAAAACAGGGCTTTGAGCGGAAAAGCCCAATTTGTTGAAAACAACCTGTGGAGTTATGACAGATGTGATTTTGAGTAACGAGAGCCAACTGGATGGGAGCGGGGTGTTCAATTATGGATGAGCTAATTACAGGAGCACGTTGCGTTTAGATTGCCACCACAGCTCTGCCTCTCTCCCTCTGACTGGTCCAGCCTGCTAGTTAGGATAATTAATGAGACCTTGGTCTTGCATTACTTTCCTAGGCACAAACTCTCACTTAATTTCTTGACCTGCTATTTACTAGGAGGTTTGCCTATGGGGTGTAGGAATCCAGGGATTTGCTGCCCCCACCCTTGTAGGAGTCTTGGGGTTTAATGAAGGTCCCTTATAGCTTCGTAGAGTTCCTCTCTACATCTGCAGGGGGGTGATTTTAGCTCAGATTTCCAGAACACCCTGTGGACACTGGCTACCAGGAGCCAGCAAGGCTAGGTTGAGGTCAGACAAGGTTGAAGTCCTTGGGGGTAGCTTTGTGAAAAGCCACCTTAGACAGTGGCTGAAGGGCAGCTGCTGGCACAAGATCTCTGAGTGTTTGGCTGAGGGCTGGCCCATCCAGGAGTGTTAGCCCCTGGAAGACGTCAACTGAAGGCCTTTTTCTCTTTACAAAGGTAAAAACAGTGGCCAGTTACATCACACAATTACAAAGTTTGGGCATTGAAGTGTTTTAGCTGCATGTGCTACTAATTCCTTGGAACCTTCATGTTGTCAGGTGACATGCAAATGACCAGATTCAGGCAGAGAGGAGCAGAATAATTTGTCTAGTCTCCCAAAGCTTCCAGCATCAGAGCCTGGAGTGGATCTGAGACAGTCAGACTTCAAAGTCCCCGTCTTAACCATCCACCACACCACCTGCAGAGCAGTGTGGACCCCACTAGGGAATTGGCGACATGCAAAATGGCAAGACTCTTTCCCCCCTCATTTGCTTCTGGGGAGGAAGTTTAACGCCACTTCTGTGGTCGGCTGCACTAGCACCCTCATCCCCACACTGAAAGTGTAAGTAAATCTTCAGGGGTCACCATAGCTTTACCCCAAATCCAAGGTTAAGATTGGTAGACAACATCTTTGTCTTTGCAGAGGAGTAAATGTTGCCCATTACATAGGCAGGGGTGGGCTGTGATTTCTCTTTAACGCGGACTCTCTTCTTAAAGACTCTAATTGCCTTTCTTTTTGCTTGCATCATACGTCATTAACATGCCTTAAGATTCCTCCAGCCTCCCTGTAACTGTAACAAGTCTCTGGGATTTAACTTGAAAAGCCCCGACACAATGTCCTCAGTTCCACCCATTTTGCTGCAAATGATGGTATGTTATTCTGTTTGCGGCTGGATAATATTCCAGCGTGCGTGTGTGAGAGACAAGCACACACGTTTTTTGCTGTTTTGAGAAAGGATCTCATATATTCTGAGCTGGCTTCAAATTTACTATGCAGCCCAAGATGACCTTGGATTCCTGATCCTCTTGCCTTCACATTTCATTTCTCATTCTCCTGTTGATAGCATCTAGACTGGCTGTGAACACTGTAGCAGCAACACGGGCAGCAGGTGCCTCTGTGCCCTGTTGGCACTGTGTCCTGTGGGTGTACACTCCAAGGTGACATGGCTGGATTTCAAATATATATATTTAGTTATGTGTTTGTGTCTGTGTCTCTGTGTGGGTATGTGCACATAAGTCCAGGGACCCTCAGAAGCCAGAAGAGGGCACCAGATCCTCTGAAGCTGGAATTACAGGTGGTTGTAAACTGCCAGACATGAATGCTGGGAAGCAAACTCAGGTCCTCTGCAAGAACAGCGTGTGTTGGACTCTGAGGATCATACACCCTTGAGTCCTGAGGGGCTGACACACTGCATTTGGTTAGTGGAGGGTGTCTGTTGCTAGGAGAAATACAAATGGGTGAACCAGATGTAGAGCTTCCTGGGGATCAGGGAGAAGGCCCCATCCCAGGGCAGGATGCTCTGGTGAGCCCTTCTCCAGCGTGGAGGCAGCTGCCCTCTGAGGGTGTCTATGATGTTACCCAGCCCTGACTACTTTGGCAGCTCACTGAAAACCTCATTTCTCCACGGAAGGGGAGTGGCACACTCCTGGACCTGTTCTCATGGTGTGTGATCTTGTCGAACACAAGGAGGTGTCAGAGTAACAAACTATGTGACTGCTAGGTTGAAAAGCTGATTCAAGCTATCTGAGACATCAGGATGGGTCCCTAAGTATTCAGCAAGGCATGCTCTTGGGGGTGGTAATAGCCAGACCCAGCTTCAAGTTCTCAACCAGTGATGGCTCTGAATAGTCACAAAGCTGATGAAATTCCCCAGGATCCTCCAGTGGGACAGAGCACTTTCCCCACCCACCTTCCTTGGAAATAAGCCCCACATGCAACCGAAGGAGCGAGTCATGAGTCCCTTGGCTCAGCAAGAGGGTAGATTTTCAATGCTGGCCCTAGATCACATGCCAGGGACTTCACAACTTCACATGTCACTCTCAGATAAGACACAGAGAGAGGAGAGGGGAGGGGAGGGGAGGGGAGGAGGAGGGGGAGAGAGAGAGAGAAACCGAGAGAGGCAGAGAGACTAGAAATAGTAATACACTCTAGAAAGACAGATTGGGAAGCGGAGATAGAGAAATAGGTGAGAGACAAAGCAACACACACACAAACACACAGACAAACACACACACAAACACACACAAATACACACAGACAAACACACACACTAACACACACACAAACACACACACAGACAAACACACACAAACACACACAAATACACACAAACACACACACTAACGCACACAAATACACACAAACACACACACTAACACACACACAAACACACACACAAACACACACACACAAACACACACACACACAAACACACACAAACACACACACTAACACACACAA
Organism: Peromyscus attwateri; assembly: GCA_902168425.1. Lineage (NCBI taxonomy): Eukaryota > Metazoa > Chordata > Mammalia > Rodentia > Cricetidae > Peromyscus > Peromyscus attwateri. The sequence continues at coordinate 41,955 of CABHPP010119920.1, read as the reverse complement.
ACACACACACACAAATATACACACACACAAACACACACACAAATATACACACAAACACACACACAAACACAAACACACACACACACACGGATGGGACACATATTGCAGTCTGCAGACCCCAAAGCTTAAAGAACAGTCAAGCTCTCTTGCTGCTAGGGAAGGTCCCTAAGCCTCTGCACAGCCTGACTCACATCCTCTGCCTTTACCCTCACCCCACACAGATGAAGTTGGTGGCCCTGGGGCTTGTGTGAGCCTTACCTCTTGGTCATTTTCTTGCTGAGCCCTCTTGGGCCCTCTTGGGCCTCTCTCACTCCCCTGTGGCAGGGCCAGGAAGATTGTGCCCCTCACCCCCACCCAGTGGCCCCTATCCCCACCCAGTGGCCCTCCTCTACTTACCTGGCAGTTCCCAGCTCACTAATGTCCCTGAGGCCCTGTGATTACATTCTCCAGACATGGATGTTTTCACGGCCATTGCTCGTGGCGGTGGGAGGCTGGCAGTAAAAATAATTTATTGGGGGGCTGTTGATAAAACCCTGCTTATTGCAAACAGTAAATTAGAGGTGAGTACTTCCACCTTTATTCTCCACCCAGGGAACAATAACGGCTCACAGTGAACTCGAAGGAGAAGGAGGACAAGATACCGAGCAATCGTTCAATCCGCCAGTCTTTCCAGCCACCTCATAAAAATTAAGGAATAATTTTTCAAAGAGATAAGGGCTTTAGGGACAAGAAAATCAAAACAACCAAATTGTTCCTGCCCGGAGGAGGTACATGCAGGATGGGAAGGGATTTCTTTTCCCATTTTTAATTTACAAGAACCTTGTAAACTACAAATTAAAGGAACAACAGCAATTCAGAAGGCTTGATTCATTAAGCCTTTATTTACCCCAATGCCTCCGAAGAAAAATCAGCTGCCTACTGGGTGTGAGTTATGGGCTCTGAGCTGGTATCTTCCAGGGTGGAGATACCATGTGCCAAGCAGAGGTGGTGCCTAATAGATGCTCAGGGCACAGGGTGGAGATGCTGCCTACAGAGCAGGAATGATATCTACCAGATGCTCCGGGCACTGTCCTTGAGGGAGGATAGACTCAAGACCCAGACATTTACTCCTAGCCTTGGAGGGTCCTTGTCAATTCTCATATCCTTTACTCAACTAGCTTAATGCTACCACTGTCTCCCCTGCCCATCGCTTTCCTTCCCGATTCAATTATTAGTGATAAACCTTGGTCCAGAACTATTAAACAGAAAATCCCATCTCTCTCTAGCCAGCTTGTGAGTGCTCAGAAGCAGAGCCTGCACCGGATGCCCTGCATCCTCAGATCCCGGCTGCACAGATGACAGAGCCACAGTGGACTGTGACTCAATTCCAGCAAAGCCACTTTCTCTATCCAGCCTTTGTTTGTCCGTCTCTAAAAAAGAGCAATGCTCCTGTTCCTGGCTTGGGAGTGAGTGAGGAGTGCAAGCTTTTCACCCAGAAATGCTGTGAGCTATGAGGATATGGATTGGGTAGGGATGGAGAGTGGAGGTGAGCAGCTGCGCTTGTGAGGGGGTGCATGAGAAGTGTTCACTTCCGATGAAGGTATCAGAGGCTGTGGGCTTGAGGGTGTGTGCAGATACAGGGCATTGCCATGACCTCAAGGGTACATTCTCATGTCCCAGAGGAAGAACATGGTGATCCCGGAGTCAGGTAGATGCAAATGACTGCCTAGTACTAGGCCCCATGGGCCATGTATCAACTTCCTGAGCTCAGGCAGCTTTTTAGAAGGGTTTTCCCTCTTGGGTTTTCTGGAAGGGTCAGGATAGGCCAGGTGTTTGAGTCTGTGTCTGCTTCTTTTCCTGGGGGTGCAGAAGCCTTTGGAAGCATGCATCAGTGGCTCCTGGATCCCAGAGAGTGGCCTCAGTCACAGCCAGCCCTGTCTTCACGCCTCCGCTGTACGTGTGATTAAGTTATTACCCCATTTGTTTTAAAGACTTGTCTTATCACCTATTTACAAGACTTATGGGTTTCTCATTACAGCCTTTGATGGGACTCAAGCTAAAGTACTTTCTGCTCACTCCATTCAAGCTCTGCCTATAAAATGAGACAGTGAAAATGGGTTGGGACAAGTGGAGCTTCTGGGCCTCAGGGCCATGTGGGTGGCATCTACCTACCAGCTTGAGAGATTTATTGTTGTTATATGTCTGAGGCAAGAGGGACCAGGTCATACAAGGCATAGGGAGGGGCTGGGGAGATGGCTCAGTGGTTGAGAGCACTTGTGCTCTTGCAGAGGATCCAGGTTTGGTATCCAGCACCTTCACCAGGCAACTCACAACTGTCTGTAACTTGATTTCACACACTCTTCTGGCCTCTACAGGCTCTCAAATACGCAGTACACATACAGACAACACACACACACACACACACACACACACACACACACACACACACACACACTTAAAACAATTTTTAAAAGACTCAGCAAAAATCACTTAGAAGGAAAGAGAAGGGTCTCCTCCCTTCCAGTTTGCTTTCCTTTGCTGTGACAAACTCCATGACCAAAATCAACTTCGGGAGGGAAGGGTTAATTTGGTTTATACATCCTGGTGATAGTCCATCATCAAGGCCAAGGCAGAGACTCAAATATGAAAGGGATGTGGAGGCAAGAACTGAAGCAGATGCCACGGAGGAATTCTGCTTACTGGCTTGTTCCCCATGGCTCACTCAGTCTTCTTTTCTATAAACCTCAGGACCCACCTGCCCAGAGGTGGTGCTGCCCACAGTGAGCTGGGTCCTCACACGCTAATTGTTCATTAAGAAAACACCCCATAGACTTCACCACAGGCCAAACTGATGGAAGCACTTTCTCAGTTGAGCTTCTCTCTTCCCAGAAGACTCTAGCTTGGGTCAAGTTGAGAAAAACTAAACAGCACATCCCTCAAGATGCTGTATTCTGATGCCAGCTGCAGCATTGGAGGCTCACTGGGCCACTGTCGGGTTTGAAAGTTCCCTGGGAGGACATACAGATGTGGCTGGGCACTGATACTCTGGATTGTCATTTTCCACAGTGCAAGGACTCAGAATAACATCAAGTTAGGGCTCTGACGAGTGGGCTGAGCCCTGTGAGATTCCAAATGTGGGGCTCACACTGTCTTCTTCCTCTAGAGTGATAGACTCTAGATGATAGAGTGATAGAGTTCCTCCTTGAAGTCATGTGTGAAAAGCACACGGAGCACTTGTTGTGTTCCCACACCCCACTGAGTTCTGCTGTCTCTGTGCTTGGGTTGGTATTCAGCAACTGTGTCCCAAGGCAGAGCAGGGTTAGGGTAGCCTGTCCCATTGTAGATGCCCCTATCTGGCATCAATGGCAACTCTGCACCTCACACACAACGCTGCACCTGTGTTTAACTTTTACTCTTTACTGCCATCTGTAAAAACCACAGGCACTCTCCCTCTGTGGATGTGGACTACATACAACACACCCAAGGGCTTCCAGATGCGCAGTGGAGCAAGGTTGCCTTTAATCACCAGGTCATTTCACATATGGACATGGCCTTGACTTCCAGGGTACATCATCATACTAGTCCATCTGTCCTTCCTGCCAGGAGAAGCTGCTGTGCCTCTACTTGGCTCGTCAGAACCTGTGGTCTTTCTATAGTTTTATAGCTGCTCTAGATAGGGATGCCCAACTTCCTCTGGACCCCTACTGCCCTTTGAGTCAATCCTGGGGCTGCTGAGGGCCTGGGGAGATCAGGATCCAAAAGTTGTCACTGTCAACTGCGCTTTGTTGGTGGGGAGGCTATTGGTGAAATTATTAAGGCCACTCCACGTAGTTAAAAGGGAGGTTTATTTTGTGGGGTAACTTACAAGTGAAGTGATAGGTTACAGAGTCTGGGAAAGGTGTAGCGCAGTCCGGCAGTGTTCTCTGGAGAACTCTGCTTGGTCTACCTCCAGCATCCAGGGTCCAGGAACCAAGAGAGCCAGCCCATCTGGATCTCAGGTCTTCAGAGTCCTCTCTCAGCCCTGCCTTGCAGGCGTGACAGTTACCGAAGCATCAATGGGGGTTAGAACTTCCAGATCAAAGCTGGAATGGCTACCCACTACATCTCCCCCTTTTGTCTAAATAAGAAGGTTCTAACCTAATACAAGACTATATACAAAGGAATGGTTATCAAATATTGTCCGGGAGTAATGAGGGATAATGACCTAGATAAGATGGAACTACAACCAATGCAAACAATATCAAGCAAGAAACACATACTAAAGTCCAGAGAAGTCTAGAGCATAGGTAAATGGTGTGTTACAAAGATCATTCCAAAAGGTGTCCTATCCTAAAGAACCTGAATCTAATACTTGATATGTTCTAAATAAGATATTATATATATATATATATATATATATATATATATATATATATATATACTAAGTTGTAACTATAACTGCTAGTCTTCAATCCCATCAAAGACCTGAGAAGGAATATAATGGTACCTGAGAAATGGAAGATGGATGCAAGCAACTTTTGGGAATCTTGCAAGAGTAGACAGAGACAGCTGGCAGCCTGGACAGTCACCTAATGTTTCCCAGCATTGTTGGTGCATTCAAATTGGCTACAGGCCTAGAGTATCTGACAGACCATTTTCAGAAGCAGGAATTCTGAAAGACAATCTTACCCTGTCTTGGCAGAGTTCAGAAGTCAATTTTCCTTGTGTCCTGCTTGTCCAGAAGGACAGCACTCGTATTGTCAGCAGTTGAGGCAAGGACAGTTCTTTGCCCAATAGGCCATTTTGTGCCAAGAAGACAAACTTCCAAATGGAAATGTCTTAGAAGCCCAACGTTCTCTCAGAATCAAATTGGTGCTGCCAGGAGCAATTTTGTCTCACGTCAACAGAATTCTAAGTTATTTAAATGTCATATTCTCTAGGTAGATAGTCCTGCTATGATCCCCTGTCTGTGGCTGTGTGGAGCATGTGGCCTGGTAGAAGTTCTCTGTCCTGAGAAGCCCTGTGGAGTGTGAGGATTTGGACCATGGATCAATTCCTCCACGTAACTTGCCTTCCTTAGTCATTTCTTTGTGGCTTCATTAGCCCTTTTTAGGTTTTGGTGAGTTTCAGGCACCATTGACTATAAGATCATTTATTCTATTAGGCAATTTATTTTCCAGTTACATTTTTTAAAGGTCAATTAATCAATTTGAGAGGAGGGGTGAGAGATGAGACTCCGTTCTCCTGGGATCTCCTAGGATCTTCCCAGCAACACTGGGCCCCTTGGACTGTCCTGGGCTTCTTTTCTCTTTTGCCTTGGGGAAGTGAAGGAGTGGGAAGACTGAGCCAGCCAGGGTGCCTTGGTGCCTGTTAGGGAGTGCCTCAGCTCTTCTATGCCCCGACCTGCCTTGGAGGTGGGAGTCACAAGGGAGAACAGAGAAGAAAAGGGAGTTGACTGAGGAGGGCTGGAGGAGACTGTGGTTCCTCCATTGTCTGAGTCCATGCTGAGACACTCTCCACAAAGGAAGGAAACTCATGCAGCTGATCCCATCTGCAAAACCCAAATCAGCTCAGCCTCCCCTGTGCCTCGTAAATAATAACTAAAACAGTAAATATTCAACCAGAGAGAAACACACTTCAAGCCAAAATGGAACAGTCAACTTCTGGCTTCATCTGCAGCAAACATTGAATTGTCTTTACTTCTGGATCTCTAAGAGGACTCAGGAAGGGATGAAGTTGGAATCTCTCTTAGGCTCTGGTGGGGTGATCCTGGATTCATCTTCTAACTTCCCAGTGGGTGGAAGGAGCCAGTGTTCTCAGGGAGTCCTGGACCTTCCCAGACAGGTGGTTTCCTCTGGGTGCTGAGTATCGTTAGTGATGATTTATACTCTAAGAAAATGTCATCGAGGCCAGGAAGAGGGCTGGCTCTGTCCCTGGGCGCCTCCCAAACATCAATATGACACAATTCCTGTCTTACAGTCGTAGACTTGAACTCATATCTCGTGGCACACCAGTCAGCTGATCTGCAACGACACTTTGACATCTCTATTTTGCTGCCTCCAAACAAAGCTGGGACACTGCCACAGTCTTAAAGATGGTGGGAGCTTTCCCATGGGTGGTCTGCTCACCCTGGTGTTACCATTCAGTCCTCTGGTAATGGAAAAATGTGTAAAGAATTAGTTTCATTTACATGGCTTTTCAGGAGTGGCGCATGCTTTCAATAGCCATGACACTCTTCAAGGCAGGGCAGGTCTGGGCTGCTCCCTCAAGCTCTGGAAACGTGTGGGACATTGTTGCTACCAAGGTGTCATGTTTAAAATTAAAATTAGTAGTCATTTTGTTGGTTATGTTTGCAAATATTTGTGCCTTTTCTCACTCCTGATGGTGGACTGGTCTGTTCTTCAATGGGGTTTTTAAAGGAAGGACACAATACAGATGGAAACACAAATATCACAGCTTAAGATAACCAAATGTTGTAGACAGTGCAACCTGGTTCCAACACATAGCAGGTGTGTCTCAGACTTTGCGCACACAGCAGAATAACTTAGGAGAGTGTGTTGGAGAGCTGGTGAGATGGCTCAGCAGGTAAAGGCTCTTGCTGTGAAGTCTGATGACTTGGGTTCAGTCCTCAGAACTCACATGCTGGAAGGACAGAACTGCTCCACAAAGGCATCCTCTGACCTCCACACACACACACACACACACACACACACACACACACACACACACAC
>CABHPP010119920.1:20407-35256 GCA_902168425.1 Peromyscus attwateri | reverse complement strand
CACACACACACACACACACACACACACACACACACACACACACACACACACACACGTGCCATGGCATTCCAAACAAACAAACAAACAAACAAACAAACAAACAAACAAACAAACAATTTAAAATAAAGTGCAGAAGAGACTTGGAAATCTGGGGAAGGGGCGCTTGGCCACTCCTCATCCTCTTCCCAGACTTCAACATTTTGACATGTGGTCCTGAGGGTTCTCAGCATATTTTCTGAAGGGCAGAGTAACAGCTCTGGTCAAGCCACTGAGCTGTTTCCCAACACAAAACTGCTAAGTGAGCCATTTTGTTACTGTGGTCAGAGTCAGGACGAAATAAAGATGGAGGCCAGGATAAGGGTGTGGGTCAAATATGCACACTTCAAGTGGAGGCACACACCAAGCAACTGCTGGGGTATTTGAAAAGTCAGATGCCAAGTTCCAGGTCCCAGGCACCTGCAGAAGACAGGACATATTTGGCTATAGTGTTTGCTGTAGCATGAATCTTAAAGGTACTTATTAAGAAAATCAAACCTGGGGCCAGGTATTGGGGTGAATGCTGGAAGATCAGAGAAGCAGAACAAGCCACAGCTACCTCACCTGGCCGGTTCCTCAGCTGGTCCTGTTTCCTCAGACTGGAAGCCTCTGAGTCCTTATCCAAATGGATCTCAGCTGAACTGCTGCTCGAAAGCCTGAATGCTTAACCAGCCAAATGCTTCTAGTTTCTGGTCTTCACGCCTTATATATCTTTCTGCCTTCTGCCATCACTCCCTGGGATTAAAGGCTCGCTTTCTGGGATTAAAGGTGTGAGTCACCATGCCTGGCTATTTCCAATGTGACCTTGAATTCACAGAGATCCAGAGGGATTTCTGCCTCTGGAATGCTAGGATTAAAGGCGTGAGTGTCACCATTTTCTAGCCTTTGTATCTAGTGGCTGTTCTGTCTCTGACCCCAGATAAGTTTATTAGGGTGCACAACATTTTGGGGAACACAATACCACCACAGTCTGCTACCACAATGTGTGTGAACGATACTTGCAAAGTGCACTCCAACAAGCCTCTTACTGTGTGGCTAGGGAAGACGACCAGTGTGGGAGCTTTCTGCTGAGAGAGGTGGTGGCTCGCTTCTCAGTCTGCCATGGTAGATGTAGAGCTTTAGGTGTCCAGAAATGCTCTTGTGTGTTGAATGAAGGCTGTGGACCTGGAGCAGATGCTTCACTATGTTTTTTTCCTGAGGGTGTACTCGCCACTTGTACATCAGGTTGATTCCTGGTACACAGTTAAGCCTTGAGTAACACAGAAGCTGTGTTCAGAGGGACAGAGGACAGCATATACCCAGAGAGAGGGACAGTGGTTGGGACACTGGACTTCACAGGGTGCCAAGCATACTGGGAAGTAGGCTAAGAAAGCAACTTCTGCTTTTACAGTGGAAGCTGAAAGGCCAGTGCTTCAGCAAGCATTAGAAATAAGATGTTGTTGAGAAGAGCCTGTCACCATCCTCCTGGTATTGAGCAAGTCTGATGACGCCATGGCCGTCACCAGATTAATCGCGTCACCAGATTAATCGCATCACCAGTGCGATTAAGACACAGGGACCGACCAAGATGGCTCTTCTCTGGGAAATAGCCTCATAGCTCAGGCTTCACTTTTATTCAATATGAAAAGTTTTCCTCCACCAGTTGGAGTGGGAAATTGATGATGCATATTGGAAATATTCTAGAATACCGTACAATATTATACTACAGTGTGAAGGTCTGAGAGCCCAGTGCCATGATCCAGGTCCCTCCATCTTTCTCCCATACATGGAATATTTATGTTCCCAGCCTTTGATACATGGCCATATCACAAAGCTCTGGGGTAGTCTTCTGTGAGAAGCTCTTGGGGACAGCCCTTGTTCACAGCCCTCCACACTCCCTCGGCCTCTCAGCAGTCTTGAATGGTTCCCAGGGATTTCCCATCACCGTAGGAGGAGAGGGGAGGAACAGTCCAGATGTGGGGTTGTCCCAGGGTTCAGGAAATATGGCTCTGGAGCTCATGAAGGTACACACACAGACAGACACACACACCACTCACACAGACACAGACACAGACACATACACAGAGGAGGGGGGAGGGAGGGAGGGAGGGAGGAAGGGAGAGAGAGAGAGAGAGAGAGAGAGAGAGAGAGAGAGAGAGAGAGACTCACCTGCTTTTATTGTCTTCTGGTGTCATTGCCACCAGTGTGACTGTCACTGATGTTCACTAATACAGTTGATTGTCGTGAAGATCAATGTCCATTATAGTATCTACAAGTGGGGAGTATCACTGAGTTTGTGCTGAACTCAGTGGGATCGGATTGCACAATGGGCAGAGAGAGCATTTACTTGGTGCTTGGTGTAAGCCAGATGCCGACACCATTTTAGAGACTGAGCATATCCCATCTAAAGTGCAGCTTTGCTGTGAGATGGAGGGGCTGAATTCCAGCATGGTGACTTATGCATATGGCATAATGTCCTGAGGCTGGACTCAGCCACATGACAGAGTCTGCAGCCATCAGATCCCATCTCCTCCCTCTCTAGTTAACTCCAAGGTCACAGGGAACTGTCCAGAGGAGCTCAGGCCTTCAGCTCCCATTCTTTCTCTGCTCCTCCGCCTCGCCTCACACTTGGCTGAGCTCTGCAGGCATCCCAGCCCTCAGCTGCCTCTAAAACCTGTGGTTCCAGGAGCTCATTCCTGGGCTCTTCCACCATGGAGCTTCCCCAGCCTTTGGAGTCCCAGCTAGCTATCTTTAGGACACAGGGAGCCAGGGGACCCTTCCCCAGCCAATACTGGCAGAACATTGTCCCTAGACTTAGATGTCCCTTCAGTCTGATAACTGATTGGTGTTTGCAGAGGGCAGCTATGAGGATTGCAGCCATCCACAAAGGAGGACTCAGCCACGTCTCCTGCCCTTGGTTGTCTGCCCAGCACAACAGAGCACATGCCTATAACAGACTTCCAAGTCACACACTTCTACCCTGTGCAGCTGAAGGGACAGAAACAACTTGTTCCCAAGACAGCTGTGGGACACCAGGGCTGGGGAATTGTGAGCCTTTTGCAGGGAACCTGGCCACTCCCCAGCAAGGCTCCTGCTGGAGTTTCCCAAAGGTGTGTGTTGTGCTGGAGTTTGCACCCTTGGATGGCCCAGGGGGCCCAAGTAATTAGCCCCAATCTATATTAATGGCATTTTAGATTAGCCACAGCTGTGCCTGGCTTGTGTTCTGTCTAATAGGGACCCAGCTGTGAAGGGGAAATGCTAAAATATAAATAAAAAGCAAAAAAGACAAAAATGATGATGCTAGTGTGTGCAGGGAAATAGAGAGGAGGGGAGAAAGGCCAGGGTGCCCATCCCCAGCTCCCAGTTTCTCACCTCAGTGGGGCCCTGGCTAGTGGAAGAGTCAAGGCAGAGACTCTCCTGGGTGAGTAGGTGTGGGGAGTGAAAGGATTCCTGCAGCAACCCAGCCCACTGTTTGGTGGAGTGGGAGTCAGCTCTGCCAACCCATACTTGTGCTGGGAAAAAGGGCGTTGGGTGCAGTGAGGGGTCGGGGAGCAGAGGCAGGGCTGGCCTTAGGCAGAAGCTTTTGAAATAGAAGCAAAGGTAGCTGTGAATGGGGTGGAGGTGGGCAGGGCTGACCCAAGAAGCTATGTGGATTTGAATTTGGGGACCAGGGGACTTGAACATGGGCAACATTGAGACAAGACAAGAGTAGCCTGAGGGGTGAGGTAGAGGAGGTGTGGGGCAGGGCAGCTGCAGGTTTGGGGAGAAGGGCTGGAGTTGGACCTTCTTTGGGTTCAATGTTAGGGTGGAATCTGCTGATTATGGTGGGAGGAAGCAGCAGGGCATGGAGTGGGAGATGTGTTAAGGGCCAGTCCCTCACAAGGATCCAACTTGACCTCTCCTGTGTGGGAGAAAGATGAGGAGAAAGCAATCTTGGGGGAAGCAAAGAGACTGGCATCGTGTTACAGCAGGGACACTTGGATCTGCCCAGGCATACTGGTCAGGGAGGGAACACAGAGGGCTCATGTACTGGCACCTGGCCCAAAAGCCAGGGACTCTGACAGACAGGTGGTGGCCTCAGGTGGGTAGGCAATATCTCAGGTATACAGATGCAGTTCTCCTCTGCTGTGTGAGTAATTATGTTGGGACTCATGGGATGGTCCTATAGCTTTTGTGGGCCAGCTCAGCCAGGTCCTCTGCTTCAGGGTTGAAGTGGGTAAGGCCAAAGCCCTGGGCCATGCCTTAAGCAAACAAAGAGCTGTGACATGTGCAGAGAGCACTCTGGCCAGAGGAAACCTGACCCATAAACTCCAAACTGGAAGGTGATGACGTGCATCCTGGAGCCAACCAAGAAATACCACAGCAGCTAGGAGAAGAGCCCGCTAAAAACCCACATATATAAACCTCAGCCCTTTGTTTAACAAATGAGAGATTGCATGAAAACCTCCTGGAGTCTGTGTCATTGATTCTGCATCTACCCACCCCCGCCCCCAGGATCAGAGACAGTGAGACTCCAGCTGCAGAGCCAGAAACACAGGGTATTTTTAACCATGGTGCCATCTGGGGCTGAAGGGATGGCTCAGAGGTTAAGAGCACTTACTGCTCTTGGAGAGGATCTGGGTTCAGTTCTCAGCATCCACATGGCAGCTCACAACCATCCATAACTCCAGTTCCAGGGAATCCAGTGCCCTCTTCTGGCCTTTGTAGACACCAGGAATGCACATGGTGCACATACACGCCTTCAGGCAAAACACCCTACACATAATGAAAACAAACACTTTAAAAAAATAGTGCCGTCAAGGTGACAGGTTTGGAATCTCATGTGAAGACCTCATGAGGGAGAGTCTCACGGAGGGCCCAGCAGTGTCCCCTAGCCATGCTGTCTCCCTTGTTTTCTTGGTACAGGGACTCTCAGTGACATGAAACCTGGAGGCCCACTCTTCCTCGGGGTCCAGGACATTCACACCGCCTGTCCTTCCTTGTAATTTCTCTAAAGCTCTTGCTTATTTTTTCATTTTTTTCATCCAGTGTTCCTTCTGACTTCATGATTCACTGGGCACAAGGAAAAAAACAAAAGACACTCTTGGACTCTGAGAGCCACTGTCCTCTGGGGTCAAATGGTCTACAGGATGCTGTCCCTTCAATGAAATGCATGGTACCCACTCCTCTGACCCTTGGTGCTCTCTCTCTGGCCTCTGGACACCCCCTCACTTCTGAGGGAGGTCAACTATCAGGTAGGCACATAGGGTCACTCTCTGCAGACTAAGGAGAGGGGACTTGAACTCTCTGACTCTTAGATCATTATTTCAGACTCAGTCAGCTCTTCTGGGCTCCATGTTGCTGCTAGACACTTGATTCAGGCAGTGAGCTGGGTCAGGTGACCCTCTCTTGGCTTCCCTTCTCTCTGGGGCCACAGTCCTTCACTGCCTGATGGTCAGGGTCTTGAAGGTACTCATATATTTGGTTCAGTTCCAACCCTCCTTTGCCCCGGCTGGGAGCAAAATTACCTCTTACGCAGCAGGAAAGTATAGGAGAAGGAACCGCAAGTGGAGAGCCTATAAAATCCCAAAGCCCGCCCCCAGTGATGAACTTCCTCCAACAAAGCTCCGCCTCCTAAACCTCCCCACTACCCCAAATAGCCCCACAACCAGAGACCGAGTGTTCAAATACATGAGCCTAGGAGGGACATTTCTCATTCAAACCACAACACTAATCTTGCCCCTGTGTTATTAGAACCAGCCATGTTGACACTGCAATTTTGTAGGAGACACAGAACAAAATTTTCAAAATCCCGGAGTCAGTGACCCAGTGGCAGATACATACAGTGACATACACAGAATTAATGATTTCCAGGCTCTCATTTCTAGGGTTTTGTAGAGTGGAGCCATCGCTCAACCTCTGGCCAGGACACCCTGTGTCAGTGTGTGCAGCTGGTGTGGCTCTGGGTCTAGGTCCTTCCTGAGTAGTTTGGGAGGAGCACTGGGCACTGGGTATGCTCTCTGTCAGGCACTGAACATGAGTGTGTCTGTGAAGTCCCCCAGGTTAGTCTATCTGCTAAGTCTTCAGGTATGAAGCCAGGCCTCCTGCTTGGGCTTCTCTGCATACCTTGGAGTGGGAGAGACTTGTAGGGAAAAACCTTGTACTTCCTGAAGGTTCCTCCTGCCTAGGTCTCAGGGACTGTTGGGGACATCTTCCTTCTAAGACTGTACTGGATGGAGCCCCAGCACAGCCATCTAGCTGGAGTGACATGGAACCGAGGAAGGTGGGCCCTGCCTACAGTGTGTGGAAACTTCCTGAGTCATGAAATATGAGCAGAATTCTGCATTTTCCTACGACAAACCCCAATTTCCTGCAGGCTTCTCCCTATGACCCATGAGCTCCTCTGGAGCATTGGTGTATTTTGCTCTTCAGCCACAGACGGATGGATGAGCAGGCAAAGAACCATAGCAGGAACATCAGGAAATACTGACTGAGGTTTGGCAGAACGTAGATTCAACTGCTGTAAGAACCAGCCGAGGGAAAGCAGAATTCAATGAGCATGGCAAAGACGTTGGCGGAACCATGTCACCCAGGGTGGCCCTTATGTTTGCTGGAGTTCAGATGAGGGGATAAAGTGGGGGCTTGGGATCTTAGGGGGATAATTCCCTCACAGCAGAAGGAGCTGTAGAATGTCATTCTGGCCTGGGAAGAGTAGGTGTGTGGCAGGTGGAGGGACAGGGCTGGAGTGGTATTCAGGAGGATGACTGTCTGACAGGTTGACAATGACCTTGACTCTGCCCTGGATAGGCAGCTGTAGGAGCAAACCTACTGAGCTGGACCATCGGGAGCCAATGTGCTTCTTCTGCATGGACAGGACCTACCTGTTCAGTGGGTGCCATTCTGGGTGTGAAAGAGAGAAGATACTGCTAAAGACAGAGGAGAGCTCTGGGTGGCGAGGAGGGGACAGGGCTGAGAATCTGCAGGTAGACTGTCAGTCTCCGCTGCTGCCACTATCACTGGCTAAATGAACTAAATGCTATCGCCTACTCCAGAGCTCAGAGCTGCGAGGTCAGCAGCCAGAGAACAAAGCCATATAGACTCCAACTCCCAGGGGGCAAAAATCAGGGTGGGCTACACCCGGATCCAGAAGCTGGCCAACCTGTGTACCTTAGATTTTGGCCATTGCACTGATGTCCATTCTTTTCCTGTCTCCCACTTACACTTTGCCTACTAGCCTTGTCTTCTAGGACTCCATAGCAAAAGGCCGACAGCCTGGACAGTTTGGACAAGAGAAGTTCATTCTCTCACAGCTCTGTCTGCAGAAGCCCAAAGCCAAGAAGGGGGGCGGTTGCTTCCTTCTGAGGATGTGGGGATGACCCCCCACCTCTATCTTGGCTCCTGGAGGCTGCAAACATTCCTTCTAGTAGCATCACCCTGATTTCTGCCTTAGTCTCCATCTGGTGTCTCTCTGTGTGTATCTGGCTGACGATCTTCCCTTCTCACAAGGACTCAGTCACTCTGCTCTGCCTCAGCCTTACTAGTCACCTCTGCCAGACCCTTCCTCAAGTAAGCTTCATGCTCCTAGGTGGTGGGAGCTTGGACCCCAGGATACGTTTTTTACAGTTCACCCTACAGGACTAATATTTTCTTGCAGGATGGTCTTCCTTGCTGCGTTTGACTCCAGTCTTGTCCATGGGCTTCCTTTTGCCAGGAAATGTGAACATTCGTGACAGTCTACCTGCAGAAGAGTTCTTATATGTATGTGTGTGGCCTAGCCCTGCCTCTCCTGCTCCCATTCTCCACCAAGAGAAAAAATGGCCCCATGTTTTGGTAACTCCTCCAGGCAGGGTTCTAGGATAACAAAACAGCACTCATAGGGCCCTTCAGAGCCCCAGCCTGTCAGCAGCTCTGCTGTTCACGAAGAGGAAGCCTCCATTCGGTACAAGCTCCCAAAGTATCAGGCTTGTTTGTCCCTGCAGTTCCAGCTGACTGTTACATTAATTGTCAGCATAAGTAATGGCCGCAGGGAACGACAGATGCTCCCGGAAGCCGGCACGACAGAAGTACTTAAAAACTCCATCACACACCGTGAGCATATTCTATTATTTTAAACACCATTACTGCTAATCAGAGCCACGCAGCATCAGCTTCGCTGTGATTTGATTAGTGATCCACATAGAGTTAGGCATGTGAGACTCAACTTACTGGTTGGCAGTTTCTACTGTAGGGAGCAGGGGGCATGGGCTGTGGGTACAACAGGGTACCCCAGCAAGGCTGGAGCAGAACATGATTTCTAAAGAAAGAGATGCCAGCTTGGATCTTGGTAGGTATTGGGAGCACTGGGCAGACCCTATGTTCACTGAGCCCCAACACAGCTCTTGCACAGCTGCTTCCCCAGAGTGTGGTTCAGTTTCTAGCTCCCAGGGGGGGCATCCAGCTCTGGGTGGTTTGAGTCTGCAGAGGACTCATCCATCCTCTTGCCCTTGTCTCCTTGTCCCAGGCTTGCAGTGGAAGCCAGGTCTTTGGTTCCAGTGTAGAGAACTATTCAGAATAGCTCGCGTGGATGGTATGGAGAGACAGGAAGGGACTGTCACCTCTGGGGCTAAATGTTACTCCTGAGTTCCCAAGAAGAGCCCAGAGAGGAATATCTCTCACTTTCTACTCTGAGCTGTAATTCACACTTGAAAAGCCAGGATGGAAGCTCAGCATTTTTAGCAAGTCTCTGGCACCCACTTCATAGTAGGGCAGCCAAGAGAGCACACTTGGTCTACAGAGACACCAGGACTTGATCTTGGGTCTTTCTGGCTCCAAGTCCGCACACTATGGGCTATGAGATGAGTGGATGGTGAGACTTTTAGGGACCCAAGGGGTTCTCCTGATGTGAATTCTGTCCCAAATTTATGCAGAGCTCAGGTCTTGGATTAAGCTGGGTCCACAACTGTACCCCACCCTGCTGCCCACGTTCACTTTAGTGGGGTAGGCTGATCTGGTTAGAGGTATCCCATCCTGAGAGGGTGGAGGAGGGCCTGAGAGAGAAGGGGAATGTCAAGCATGGGCTTCCTTGCTAGAGCAGCATGGCTCTGCTCTGGGATGTTTGGCAAACAGATTGCAGAGAACATGAAGCTTCTTGGGCTGGGAAAAGGAAAGGCCATCTGCCTCAGACTCAAGGGATGTTAGGGGGTGGAGGGAAAGGGGTGGGGAACCTTTAGACTTGGAAGGGTGACGCCTCAGTACCCAGAAGACACAATGTAGATGAAGAGGTGAGCAGGGAAACCAGTGGCCACCGAGTGTTTGGGAGAAGCAGCTGCTGCCTCCTTCCTCAAGATGCATTTGGCCCCAGGTGCTCACAAACAGGGCAAGCTGACTTATGTCAAGAGACAGGGGGAGTGAGCACTGCCTTGGTGCCGAGGCTGCTGACCAGAACCAGCACATCAGGCAATGCCACAGAGCTGCATGGATGTAAGTGGAAGGAGAGACTTTCAGCCTCTGGGGCTCAGGATGGAGGGTTAGGAGAAACACCTCCCACTGTGAAGACAGGAGCGATTTCAGCCTTGTAAAGGAGGCTCCCCTGTCTGCCTTGCTTTTTGCTGCTCTGAAGATGAATAGGAAGTGGGTCTTCTTCATGTTGACTTGTAATAGCTGTGTGTTTGTATTCATATGTGTGCAGCTGTGCCTGCACATGTACGCACATGCACGGAATCCAGAGGTGACTGTCAGGCTTCTCCCTCAGGCACTCTCCACCTTACTTTTTGAGGCAGGGTCCCTTACTTACACTTGATCTTACACATTCAGCTAGACTGGCAGTTTGGGAATAGGTTTCATTTCTGCAGTAGCTGTGTTGAAGACTCACATCTGGGGAGCTGAGAACCATAGGGTATCTGTGGGGCTGGGTCCTTCTGAGGGTTTTGGGGAAATCAGTCCTTGCTACACTTCAGCTCACAGTGGATATGGTCCTTGTAGCATCTTGGATGACAGGGTCAGTCTGGTCTCTTGCTCCTTTATCTTGTGACCTTGGCCCTGTGGATACCCCTTCAAGTCTCTGGTCTGTCTTATGAAGACACAATCATCAGTGTTCCTCATTAGTACAGCCTCATCTTGCTCAGCTGATTCCCTTCCAAAGACCATGTGCTCAATCAAGGATGTGGTCTGAGGCTTCAGATACAGAAAAGCTTGTGCAGGAGTCACTGTTGAACTCAGCACAGGGAGCAAGACACTTTGTAAAGACTGGCTATCAATGCAGTTTGTTTTGCAGGCTTTGGAGTCAGAACCTTGCTTCAGGCCTTCTCTGGTTAGGCTCACTCTGAACCTCAGCTAAGGGGGAGGACAGGTGGCTCAGAACTTACTTGGCTCAGTTGGGCAGAAAAGACAGATCCTCTCTGTCCATCCAATGGCTGTGACCTGGGCTAATCCCGATCCTGTCCCTGTGTATTTAGCACATCTGCTTGAAGGCTCTTCTCAAGAACCTATCTCAAGAGATCAATGACTAATTCTCACGAGAACACGGCTCTGTAGCTCTCGACTCTGGCTCTCAGGACCCAGATTGGTTTTCTGAACTGTGGAATGCAGATCAATATGTTTCCGAGGTGTATGGTCCAGGGAGGGCCCTTTGACTATGTGGCCTATCAAGTGTGGCTCACTACTCCAGCCACTCAACACATTATTGATGGTTGGAGGGCCCTTGGAGAGGTGGGTGCCAGACAGATAGAGCCTGAGAGCTGCAAAGTCAACAGAGGGAGAAAAGTTGTCTTCAGCTTTTAATTGAGAAACTGTCCAGCCCAGTCTGCAGCTGTCTGACCTTTCGTTTAACCTGAGACGTGCGATTCTCTCAGGGCACTGCTGGTCACCCCAGGCTGCAAACCTCTTGGGATAGCACAGAGGGAGTCTAAGATCAAAGATCATGCCTTAGAGATCAGGGCATCTTGATGCTGGCATATGCATGTAACGTGAGCACTTGAGAGAGGCTTACACAGGGGCATCATAAGTTCAAGGCTAGCCTGGGCCATATAGTGAGACCCTATCTCAAAAAAGCAGTCTTGGTGTGACCCAGCAGTGGAGTACTTGCTTGGTCTGCACAAGGCTTTGCTGGTGTTTGTTTCCCAGCCCCAAGTCTTGGGTAGCAGAGAAAAGAAAACTCCAAGGCCCCTGACTCAGGGGAGCTGAACCTCAGCGCTACTCAGCATCTCCCAGTGTCTTGGGAATGTAGAAGGAGCTGGAGAAGAGGAAATGAGCAGTCAGGGATCTGGGGCCAAGCAGCTGTCCTCAGGCTCCAGTTTGGTAGAGTGTCAGTGTGTTCCGAATCTTCGGTGCTCCAGAGGGATATGCATCCAGCCCTCACACACCATTACCATTCTGAGGCGATACATTATTATTTTCCCAAAGCAAGTAACTTTCCTGGGAGGTTCTGGAAGGTAGCTTTGGCTTCTCACATTGAGAATGACTCGGAGAGCATCCAGTCAACCCTCAGGGTAGAAATGGCTCCCAAGCGTACTGCACAAATGGAAAAGAATCAGTGGGAAACAGGGCTCCAGGATCCACTCTGCTCTCCATCATTAGCTGGTGACCATGGCAGGCTGCTCATCCTCCCCAGCACCCAGCTTTGCCATCTGTGAGATGTACACAGTGGCACAACTTCTCTCCTTCCCTGTGGCCAGGGCAACAGAGCTCCTGCACTGGTGAGTTGCACGATCCACTGGAGCATGTCCTGTGGCTTTTGTGACCAGTGGCCCATATGTCACTGGAAATACTAATTTACCTGTGATGGTGTTAGAGGCATCACACCTTAGCAGCAAGTTACCACTGAAGGCCAGGGCAGAGCAGAGTTCAGGCTTGAGAAAGTGAAGGCTGTACTATGGCTTCTGTGAACATGTCACCAGAAGAGACCGGCATGGACTGTCACTCAAGTCAACACTGGCCCTGCCCAAGCCTCCAGCTATCACCGGGACATACTCATAGCCTGACCTCATGGGGTTCGATGATACACATGAACAAAATGCCTACTGCTTGCCGAGCATTGCTACCTCATCCTGCCTCCAGTGGCTTGTTGTTTCTGGGATTGTCTGTTTTTAAGCACCAGGGAAATGTCAGCTATTCCTGATTAAAACAGAGGTGCTGAAAAACTTTAGTGCCTTTCAGTGGGGTCCTCCTGCCCTGACGGAGAAGGGGTCTGGACTGGGTCTGAGCCAGCCCTGTCAGGATGCCTGCCAGCTCCCCCAGGCTGGGAAGTTTCCAGGTTGGAGTAGAGTGGGAATGTTTGGAAAGAGGGAATGCAAAGGCGCATTGGCTGCCTCTTCTCTGTGGGAATCCTGGGCGGTTGCTACAGTTGCTTGAGTTCAGTGAACTGAAGGTGGAGCAGCCTGGATCCAGACCCTCCGCTCCCTCCTCTAAGTGGTGACGTGTTGCTGCCTGGGTATCCTCAGGCCTATGCTAACTGTGAACCTGGATGGTCCTAAAAGGACCAACGCTTCCACTTGCTGGGTAGCTGCTCATGGGGTGGAACAGAGACCCGTGATGTACCTTCCTTGCTTGTGTCTGTGTAGAGACAGAGAAACATGGCTGTAGGTGTGAGGCTGGGGCGCCCTTCTCAGGTATGGAGAATGGGAGAGCAGAAATGTGTATGTAGTCTTCTTGGAGCCCTCCCCACAGTAGAAAGGACTGTGTTCTGTCCTCAGCCAGGAAGTCACAGACCTGCAAGCTCAGCCACACCCCCAGACAGTGGACTTCCGGTGGTCGGTCTAGGTCTCTCTGCTCAGAAAGTTTATATTGGTGCCTTACTAAGGGTGAAAGATACTCCCACTGTCCCCAAAGATAATCTGGATAGTGAAAGAAAAGTGAACTGTGAAAAGTGAACTGTGATGTGCTTCACGCTTCAACAAGCCTGGGAAGCCCAGGTCACTGAAGTGTGGCCAAGCTGTATCTTCTCTTCCCAAAGACCTCTGAGTTCTCTGTGGAAAGCAGGTAGCCTACTTCCCTTCCCCAAACTTTGGAACATTCTTTGTGAAGAGGTGAAGATAGTTAACAGATTTAAAATACTGATTTGGCCAAGTTCCCATTATTTATTTATTCACTCAGTATTTTCTGAGGACTCCAGGAGTCAGGTGAGTTCTGGGAATGGGTGCCTGTCCATGCTCCGTCCTCTGCCCCTGGAGATGCAGAAGGCAAGCTACACAGGACAGTGCTGTTTCAAGCTGTGATAGCATCAAGGAAGAATCTGGAGGCAGCAGGAGGTCGAAGGAGACATGGGGTAGAGGCACCTTCTCTGGGGATTAGACATGTGGTCTGGTTCTGCACATGGAGGAGCCAGGAGCACGGTGTTCCTTCAGGGGACATCAAGGACAAAAGCACTGAAGTGGGAAGGTTGGTAAAGGCACATGAGGTGGAGGTGATGGAGGCAGAGACATGTTCTGGGTGTGTCCTGTCCTTCAGGAGTGGAGTATTCTGGAGGTGTGTTTTGGGTGTGTCCTGCCCTTCAGGGGTGGAGTTTCCCTGGAGGTGTGTTCTGGGTGTGTCCTGCCCTTCAGGGGTGGAGTTTCCCGGAGGTGTGTTAGGAAATGTGGGAGGAAGCCGAGCCTGGTAGGATGGGATCTGCTGAGGGCTTCATCTCTTGGCCACTGGGTGGTGCTACTCATCTCTGGATTTCTGCTTTTCAAGTGGGATTTGACCTTGACCCCATGATCCAGGGCACACTGTGTATGTGCACATGTTAGATAACTTGTACTCATTCATAAGTCACTATCTAGACATGCTGGAGTAGACTCTGAACCTGCTGGAGGCCTCAGGCTTTGAGTTGCATGTGATCAGGTCAGACAGGCCCTCTTGTTTCTCTGACCTCTGGGCACCCTCACATTATACATGTAGGAGACTACATTTCCCAGCCTGCCTTGCAGCAAAGACTTCCCAGGACCCAATGGGAAGTAGATGAAGAAGGAGAGGCCTGCATGGGACTGACTTAGGCACTCTGCATATATGTTACAGTTGTGTAGCTTGGTCTTCTTGTGGGACTCCTAACAGTGGGAGCAGGGGCTGTCTCCAACTCATTTACTGGCTTTTGGGACCTTACTCCCCATACTGGGACGCCTTGCCTAGCCTTAACACATGAGGAGGTGCTTAGTCTTAATGCAACTTGATATGCCATGTTTTGTTGATACTCCTGGAAGACCTGCCCTTTCCTAAACAGAAACGGAGGAGTGGATTAGGGGGTCAGAAAAGAGGGGGTCAGGGTGAGGGTGAGGGACTTGGAGGAGAGGAGGGAGGGAAAACTGCGGCTGGGATGTAAAATAAATAAATAAATTTATATTAAAAAAAAAGTCCCAGGCTGAGAGAGATGTCCTAATCAAGAGCCTGCCCAAGCTTGTTGAAATTTTTTCCAAGGATGCTTTTGGGAGCTGGTCCCAAAGGTGGCTTCTGCCTTTAACCCTAGCTGGACAGCTGCAAATATGAGGCTATCCTGAGCTACCCAGTGAAACTGTTTTCCAGTTTCAGCTCTGTTGCTGTGATTAAAACACTGGCTAAAAGCAACTTAGGGACAGGGAGGGTTTATTTCAGTTTACAATTTCAGATCACAGTCCATCATTGGCAGAAGTTGAGGCAGGCCCACTTCCTGTTCCACACAGCATGACTGCCAACCAAGGAACTCACTTCACAGTGAGGAAGCAGGAACCACAGAGGATGCTGCTCACACTCAGCTAGCTCCCTTTATGTTCGGGCCTAGGGATTTACCACCCAGAGTGGGCTGGGCTGGCCTACATCAATTAACAAGACAACCACTGACATGCCTGCAGGCCAATCTGATGGGGGCAGTTTCTCATCTGAAGCTTTCCTTTCAGATAACTCTTTTTTTTTTTTTTTTTTTTTTTTTT